>JABASP010003926.1:0-11949 GCA_019776565.1 Sminthurinus signatus
GTTATACGTTAAAGATGAAAACTATCTCAGTGGATGAAAAAAATGAAAAACTATATGAACTGCAGTTCAGTGAACTTGCTTCAAAAAAGCGGGTGAAGTGGATCTGGAAAAGATGTTGGTTATTATTGTAAATGTAACATATTATTATTATACAAGCGGACACACATTTCTTCCAAGGAAATTATCTATTTATTAGACTGACCATTGTTTAAAAAATAAGATAGAATTATACGTAGAAATTCTTTAAATTTAAATTATAGAATCAATTTTAAAGAAAGGTGAAGGTTATACAATTATACTTGTTACAGTTCAACAAGAGTTGATAGATGATAATATATATATGTAAACAAAATATATGTATCTTGTTGTATTTTTTGTATTGCATGTTATTTGGAAAGTTTAAGTGCTGTAGCATCAAAAATGTAAAGAGTTTTCTGGTAGAGTTAATCGAAATCATGGAAAATGTATTGAATGATGGTCTAAAAATAATTCCGTTTTACAGCTGATTGATCATTTAAAACCCTTGGGAATGAAAAGGAAGCAAGAGAGAAAGAGGAGTGGAAAAAGGGAGAAAATTGGAGAATCGTTGAGCAGTCTCTCTGTTTGTGTAATATGTTATGCAATAGCAATACACAACTTTTCAACTTCATGTATATATACCGTCTATTTGTACACTAGTCATTGTGGTCACGACAAGAATTTGAAATTGCAGAGATATCCAGAGAGAGAGAGAGAGAGAGTCCAGAGTACCTAAAATAGTACACGAATGGAATGATAGAGAGGAAAACAGTACAAGTGTGTCTATAATAAAGACAGTAGGAGTAGTAGTAGTAAGAAGTAAGAAGTACTTTTACTTTTCGATGAGAGAAAATCTAGATACTTTTGTCCACGTTTGTGTGTTGAGTGTTGAAAAGTTGGAGTTGTAGATTGTAGAAAAACTGTAGATGACTTGAATTAGGAGGATCTCTCATCTATACATATGTAGTGTAACATTGTATTGTATCTAAATATGTACATATAAAACGCTCATACATATAATATATAGAAATTAGGAAGAAAAAGAGATCAGTTTATATTACGAAAAAAAAAACCTTGACCGTCTCGAGTCTCGAGTTGAATTGCGGGACAAGTGGGTATTAGGTATTAGAAAGGACTTTGTACTTTACAACTCTGCCGCACATACAAATAAGTCAAGGAGAGTATTTTATGTAGCAATCCAACTTTGAACTCACGTCCAGTGGTTTATATTCTGTTACTACGAGTATACTTTCTCGCTCTCTCAAAACTGGACAAAGCTCTCCTTCCATGTTACTTTACACAGAAAGTTAAAGTACATGAACATGGCACACGACTGGATTTAGAATCCTCTCTTTTCATCATATCATACTTGAACTATTCCTATATATAGGCTCACATTCTATCAACTTGTATTTTTTCCTCCTTGGGATTTCGAGTCTTCTTTAGTATTTCAGAATGTTGAACAATATTCTTGTTATCTCCTCCTTTGATCATCATCTTTTTTTATGGTGGATAGGTTTGAATGTAGAATTTACATAATCATCTAAACATGTAATAAATAAGTACATATCCATGTTATTCTACTAGGAAATAAGTGTGATGTAATCCTCTTTTTTTAAGGATATGCTCGTTTGTTTAAAATGAAAAAAATGCACAATATTATCTAACTATCATAAGAAAACAAAAACATAAACTACAAAAAAAATTATTATTGACAGAGAGGATCAAGTTGCAATTTATGTATTTTCAAGTTTGAAGTTTTAAAGATCACAGAAAAGTTGAAATTTTGATGTCCCATCTTTCATGTTTTACATTGTCCTCATTAAACTTACCCCTTTTTACATTCGTATTTCTTTACTTCCAATTATTTACTCTATTTATATAATAATATAAGACTAGAAAAAACTTGGAGGAAACAAACAAAGTTAAACTTCCGCAAAATAATTGGATTACTAGTAAAACTACTTGAAATCTTGAATCTATATCGTCGTTGTAACTGTTTAAGGTTTCAAAAAGACAAAACAGGATGAGGTAATATTAAAATTTTGCACAGTGTACACTGCAGATGACAAGCTCCTGACTCCTAAGCTTTTTTGAAATCCTTTTGATGTAGCCGTGGTTGTGGTATTGACTATAGTTATTCGGACGTTCAACTTTAATACTTTACATATTTCTTTGTTAGTATTACTTGTTGGTTTTAATGTGACATGTGCAGATTTTGGAGAAGGGAAAATTAATGCTGAATGATTTTGATCCCATTTATTATCTACCACATCAAATGCAAAATACTATTAAATATATCAAACATGAAACATGAACAGTGATTATATGTAAAGAGTAATAATGATTTTGCACCGATTTATACGTATATATAAATATACATTCAAATGCATGGATATAAAATATATTCTGTTTGTATTTTATGCACCTGTATAAATTTTTATTATTTTTTAAGCTCCTTCGTTAAAATCTGGCTTACGTTACTAACCATATGAATCAATTGGAGTGATAATAATAATAGTAATAGTAGTAGTAGTAGTAATAGTAAAAGGAATAGTACACGTAGCAAAAATATTTGTAGAGAAGGATTCCCCGTTAACAGTCAAATAACATATGTGCCTGTGCCTGTCATGTAAACAGTAAAGAACATGAGCAAACAAGGAGAATGTTAAAAGACCATTAAATAATTTAAATGGTCAGTCATTTGACCTTGGAGAATAGAGAAATATCATAATCATTTTATGTATGAATATACACTGTACACATACATTTTTATGTAGCATGCACATTGTAAAATAATATATATTGTATGATGTGCAATCCATAGATATGCATAAACTATATAATACAAGTGCAGTCATGCCATTTCCTTCAATGTCATAGGTGTTGACTCTCCGTGGATGTAGGTGTGTATGTACAATGTACATAGGTATATAGGTATGCTCATATTTTGTGTATATGTGTAGGAGAGAAAATCGAAAAGATTGTCATAAATTTGGTTTATTTTCCTTACCTATACACTATACACACCAAAACCATAATAATAATAATGATCATTATTAAGAATAACGGCTTGCAGACTTGGAACTCTTTTACATTTCTGCCTGCAGAAGAAGCATTGTGTATTCTTTGCTTCTCTCTCATAAACACTCTCTCTTTCCTCTCCACTTCGTCTACTTCTTCAAGACTTGAACAGTTTTATCAGTCCCAAAATGTGTGTAGTGCCTGTATATATATAAATACAATATATATTGCATACACTGTGTTTGTGCAACCGTTGGGTTTTTGATTGTGATTTCAATGTTGATGTCGATGTTGATGGGCATTTTGATTGGACTTTGTGGAAATCAAAAGCAATTAAAAAGAGTAACAGTTGAGCTAAGACAGAGAGAGAGAGAGAGAGAGTAGGAAGTAGGAAGGAGAAAGAGAAGGGAATGAGAGGGTCATAATGATAATGGGTCTGCTCTTCAGGTTTTGGTTTGACTTGGTTTTGGTTTGTTATTTGGTTTGATGTTGAGTGTTGAGTGAAAATCAATAGTTGTATGTGTGTATGTGTATGTGGTATGTATGGTAGTGAACGAGAGGAAAGGTAAAAAGGGTTTGAGCAGCTATTTCGTATAGGTTTTTATTGAGGATACTTAAACCATTTTGCAATTTTGTCCATCTCTTTTGGTTTCTCCCTCGTGACATTTTATTTGACATCTGGGAGAATTTTATGCATCCATAAAATATTACAAGTGTTTATAGAGTACTGTGTACGTTTATAAGAACACACCTTATTTTGCCTTTTCCAAATCAAATGACTTTATACATTATGTGGATACAGCTCGTATATCTTTTTTAAACTTGAACTTTCATCCATAATCCATAGCACAAAGTAAATAGTAAATAGGTTCTGTCATTTATTTATTCTGAAAATGTATAACATAACCATAGTCATTGATTTGGATTTGGATTTGAATTTCAATGAAAAGGATTTATCATCAATGAAATCTTTATTCTTTTTGTAGAACCAGTTGTGAATATCTTTTTGTAGCTTTTAAATTCTTTTTGTTGAATTGAAACTAGAAGCTAGAATGATATGAATAATCCTGAATCCTGAACGTATGCCTTTTTCTTTTTTCATTATTTACTTAATTGTAGCTTTTGAAAAGGAGATTCATCAAAATTTTCCATGTCATTTACTCCTTCATTTTAATTGCTGTACACTATTCAAATTAAAAGCTAGAATCTAGGATGAATTTATGGTAAGATGATTGAGAAAAACTCTCTGTACACATATATGTATAATATATACTCATGGGCGGAGTAGTTGTGTGGTTAAGTGCAATACAAAACGTCAGAACTTTATACTTGAAAATCTCTTCTATCTATCTGTCTGTCTGTCTGTCTGTCTGTCTATTCGTTCGTGTACAGTTGATGATGAAAAGAGTAAAATAGAAAGTAGACAGGAAAAAGTGTACTCTTTTGAGGTAGCAGTAAAAGAGCGAGAGAGAAATCAATGAGAAATAGAATCTTCCTTTAGATCAAATACATGAATAAAAGAAAAGGAGAGAAAGGAGAGCAATAGAAAATAGAAAGAGGGGTAAAGAGAGCGAGAATGAAAGAAAGAAAAAAGATTGAAAGAAAGAAGAACACTATATATGAGATCACTGGATGATTTATTACTCGGAATCCTTATCAATAAAAAAAGAACGGAAATATACATGTACGTATATACAGTATACAGTATACGTATTACATGTAATACGAGTTGGATCATTCTCGTCTTCGTATTTCGTATCACTTATCTATGTGCAATATCTATGTACTATGTATATTGAACGTAAACCTGTACACATTTTTCTTCACTATTTCTGTTTCTGGTCCCATTCCAATGGGATTTGACATTCGGATCATCCAAAGTCTCTATTTTCTATAAATACAGTTCAGTTCAGTAGTTTTCCAAAAGGTTGGAAGTTGAATCATGTAATATATTCATTTGATTATCAATAGTGTCTTTGAATGGTATGAATGAGTGATAAATGACGCTAAATATCTCTATCAATCCAACTTCTAACTTTTGAGCATTGAGCATACAGTTTAACATGGACTTTTCAAGTACTACTGTTTTTTTAGATACATAATTTGTCTGGCTCATACCGGTACTGTCAATTTTTTTCATTCTGACTTTGCATTTTTTTAACAAGGTATCAAACAGTCGGTCGGTTTTTTTGATTTCCTATTTGATTTGATTTTTGATTCCAAAGTTGATAATAATTGAACAATAATAAATGTATGATACTTAATATATTAGATATGAAATATGAAGCATGATTACGAATACTTGTTTTCTTATAAATGTATTCAATGTTGTTTTTTTTTATATAGACAAAGACTCGATTGGAGAACAGTTAGATCAGATGGTCCATGATGCGGAGAAGAAATCAGAGGATCTAATGGCAAGGCTGTTGAAATGTAGCACATTTGGGAATCTGTCATCAGCTCAGCTTAAGGAATTGGAAAAGGAATTTCATCAATGGGAGAAGAGATACAAGAAATTTCGCAAAATGCGCAACGAGTATTCACAAATTAGTAAGTCAACTCTGTTTTGTTTTTTTTACGTAATATCCTCCACCTTTTGTGTGCATATTATATTATAGCTGTGAAATCGTATTGAAAACCACCGCTACATTTAATATGAGCAAATCCCCAAACTTAAGTTCATGTACCTATGTGAATATTGTACATTGTACATTGTACATGCACGTAATACATATGAGACTGAACATTGGAATATTGATTATTGATTTCTTTGAAATTCCTCTGTAGTCACTAAAATAACTACCAAAATAATTCAATTCCATTCACGTGGAAAAGAACATGCTATAAAGCTGTAAGGTATAATTTCACATTGTAGATTGTAGTGTATGAAACTATATACGCACTTTTAAACCTTAAGAATCCATGCATACCTGTATTTGAATGAATCTGATTATCAGGTTTATACGGTGGTCCTCGTGGCTTGAAAGAGCTCGTGGCGATCCTAGGGGCTAATAAAATGGTGAAAAGGGTTAAAGACTGTAGAATGTAGAACTGTAGAAAATAAACTTTCCCAGTGGTAGCTATAGGTTAGCCCTTTCTTTCTTTCTTTCTTTCTTTACTTCTTTAGCTCTTGCCTTTGAGTTTATAGTTAGTTCTGCATTCTTCAGAATGGAGATGTGTACGTGATGAGCATGTTTAAATTCATTGCGAGTAATTTCAATATGCTCCTATACTTGGTATAAAACTTGGTATCTATACCTCCATACTCCATACTCCATACAGAATATAGATAGATGTATTAAAGATATTAAAAATAATATTGGAATGAAGATAGACCGCAAAAGGGAAGGCAGGAAAAGGAGTTGGTTCTCTCCCTCTCTCTCTCTGATGTCTTGGCTAAATTATTTTAAGGTTGTAATAATAAAAGAGATTTGGAAATAACCGTAATTTACAACCGAAAATTGAAGGCATTAGACCTATGTATGTGTCTGACTGTGGCTGTGACTGTGCACAGAATCTGCAATATCAACTCAAGCTTGAAATTTGAAATAGTTCTGGTTACGTCAACTATATTAAGCCAGACGAACCTCTTTTACTCCTCTTTTGTGAGCTCCATTTTCTTTACATATCTATAAGGAAGTAATGGATATATATTATATGCATACATTCATAGAGCACTCTGATTCTCTTACTCTGATAATTTTTGGTTGAATGCGTGAAACTGTGCGTAATGAATATGGCCTATAATGCGCTGATTATGTGACACAAGTAGGGAAGAGACAAAATTTATTTGACTCTAAAGAAGACAGAGAGAGAGAGAGAGAGTAGAAGAGGCAGGAATGACTCGGAAGAGAAACATTTCAAAAAGGAAAAAAGAAAGGTGCAGAAGACATAAAGAGGGGAAGAAAGAAAAATTCTCGGGAAAACGAAGAAAAAAGGAAACTACGTCGCAAATGAGACTTGAGACTCAAATCAGTTCCCGTTTTTTTCTAACGGGCCTCTCTGAAATATGAACCTGTAGTCTTTTACTCTTTACTTCTTTGGTTTTGGTTGTAATTTACAAGATCACCTATCTACATGCATACAATGTACATATATCTATACATATTGAATTTCATCCTACATTGAATATGACTTGAAAGATGAGGACGATCGGAATTTACTTGATGAGACTTTCTCTAAAAAAAAAAGAGACAGGCTGATCAGTTTATTTCTTCTTCTATTCGTTATTTTCACTAGTTTTCATCCCATTCAAAAAATGGAAAGGGATAACGGGAAGGCTAAAATAGAAAGGACTATTTTTTCTTCTTCTTAGAAATGGGAACATGAAAACAATTTGTCGTATTTCTGTGCTTTGAAAGAGTCATCAGTTTAGTTTTTACAACATGTACAATGTATGTCGAAGAGATTATAAATTCTCAGTTTCTTCAATGCTAGAATCAAATGGTAAATAGAAAGATGAAACATTTTATTTCTATTTACTCCTAAAAAGCTCTTTTTATATTTTTAACTTTAGATTTAGAAGTAGTAACCTACTTTCTACTGTATACTTACTTGAGCCCAAAAATCCGGCAATATATTTGTTTTTGTTTGTTTTTAATGTAATTTATTTTGCCCTGATTACTAATAAAATTATACTTATTTATTACTTCATAGAAATCCAAAAGCACGGGCTCAATAATTAAATGTTGTCTTTAATATAAATGAAACAAATCATTTGAATGACTACAACATTTGAATTGACGGCAGTTTTTCACAATAAAGTACGTAGAAGAATTTCTGATTTCTTGATTTTCTCCACTTTGATACTTTCTTCAATGTCCTTGAAATAGAGCAGAGATGTGGAAATGGAATCAGTTAAATTGGATCATTTGCTATTTATCAGCTATGTGTAGTTGACTGGCTGACTTTAGAAAAAAAAGTCCCAAGAATCTTTGATATGAAGAGTGAAGAAATAAGATAGAATCGTATATATATTATACAGTATATACTACATAGATATTAGATATGAATACTCCATTTGTATGTATAATGTATACATACTTTTGCACATCCTTTGCATATTTCAAACAGTAGAGAGAAATAGAAAAATTGCATACAACTTTTGACTTTTATGCTTCCATCTTGTTAAATGAAGCTGAAGAATTCTTCAAGTGTTGCTGACATGAAGTGAAATGACGTACTCTGTAGAAAATTGAAAATGATGGAGGAAAGTATAAGTAGATGTAGATGTAGAAAAGGGAAGAAGAACATGTCGAAATGGGGAAATTTATTCATTTCGACATTCATTTTGATTTTTTTTAGCTTCTTCAATGCAGATTGCAGATTGCATCACATCATGATAAGCAGCGCTTAATCAGTCAACCAATCGATACAGATGAATCCATTTTCTCTCTTATTGCTTCTTTCGTTTTTTTTTTTTTTTTTTTTTACTAAACATTCCAATACTACCAGCATCCAGCATACTTTATATATATATATATATATTATTATATGCAACTTCGTTTGCAAGTTTATGCTTCTGTAGATACTAGATACTTAATTTACCCATCAAAAGAATTGTAATAGTGGTTCAGAATATATAGGATAAATATATAAATACATAAAATATAAATATAGTTGTAACAGCTTCTGTTTAAAAAAAAGTAGGGAATCAATTCCCCCAGTATTAATAAAAAAAACTGGAAGAGAGTGTCATTCATTCATTTATTCATCCGTCGCCTGAAAGGCTGGAACAGATGGTAGAGTAAGCGTGGGCGTAAATTTGGACGCCGTGGAAAGTTGAACAAAGGAAAAAACGATTTCGTTAAATCATGTGGAAATACTTACATGTACTGTACTGACATTTTAGAAAGGATCCTCAATCAGCACATTTATTCTTGACATTCTATTATTTACAATTCATATCTGTAAAAGATATGTACATCATATTATACAATATGAAAACTATAAGTACGGTATACAGTATACAGAAAAGCTGCAAGTGAAATGGTTTCATGTTTTGACTTTTGATATTTGATACATGTTCATTTTCGATTTATTGAATTTTTTGGTTGAAAAGTAGGTCAGTCATGATTTTGGTTATTTTAGTTTGGTTCAGAGGAGGAGTAAGGAGTAAATGGATCAATGACAAGTAGTTTCAAATGATGTAATATGTTATTTGATACTTGATGTCAGATACCAGTTTTTTGTAGAGCTGGACATTGGACATTGTTTTACTATAATAAAAATAATTATGTTTATGATACAATAAATGCTAATAAATACTTTTTCTTTTTCTGAACAGGACCTCCAGATCCGCCAGGGAAAGTTACTGTGGATGTGATCAGTGCAACCGCTGTAAAGATTCGTTTTCAAGAAGCCGACAATCCAGATAATTCATTATGCACAAAATACAAAAGTAAGTTTATTTATTCAGAAATTATAGTTGTTTTATTACTTATTAATAACTAATAACATGTAATATTAAAAAAAATATTGAAATAATGGTTTGGGCTTTGATAAAACTAGAAATTCTATACCCAATCCGAGTTTTGATATCCGTGTGAACTATTTCTTAAGATCTTTTTGAATTTTTGAACATAACACAGTATACACAACAACAAGAATCATGGATCATGCATAATATGTAATATGTGATACTATTCATGTGCGGCACATGACACATGAAATATTATGTAATTTCAACTAGACAATAATAAGTTTGATTGCATGTACACTGTGTGCAATGGTAGAGAGTTGTACTAGACAGTAGACTTGGTTTATACTTTATACTCTTACGGTGGTCATGTTCAACTCTCTGAATGGAGATTGCCAGACTCCCAAGAGTTGCATTACTTTTCTCCATTTTCCTTAGAATCCAGAATGATCATGTTCCTTTTCTTATTTCACAGTATCTTCTCTTGCATGTTCCATCTCGTTTTACATGATTATCTACTATCTACTATATAATGTACACTGTGCAATGTAGTCTCTACAGTACAAGTACCCCGTAGTTACGCAACATGAGTAAAGAGAAAATCAAAAGTTATCCAAGGACAACAAAAGTAAAACAGTCTCTTTTACGTAGTTGTGTAATCCTTGCCTTTTCTATCCTCCGTGTGTAATGGTACATTGTTCAACTTGTAAAAAGAAGATAGTTGTTTAACTATTGCCTGACCAAAAACTGTAGGAGTCACAGAAGACCAATTATCAAAGTAGCAAGATATCTACAAACTACAAAGTATATTTTATAGTCTATACTTTGGACTTGTTAAGCTATAAAACGAGTTAATGGTTTAAATGATGGAATATCAAGTTGAAGTATGTATAATGTACAATGTACAGAGTACAGTGTACAGAGTGACCATTACTCCGGCATCTACTCACTACAAATCAATGTTAAATTAGAGTCCAATTTTGTACTTAGTCTGTAATCTCTTCTAATTCTCACTTGAAATTAGGAGACAATATTTAAAAGTCAGGTTATGTTTTATGTTGGACATTGGACACTATGGGAGAAAGCACTATCAAGGATCAAGGATCAGTAATCACGGAGAAAGTAATTATGATTCTGAATTTGTGTTCTTTGTTCACTGTACACTGTACACTGTACACACAGCTGTCCCAATGATGTTTTTCTGGAGAAAAGAAACTTCGTGCTCCGTACATTCGTCCGAATTAGAGTCAAGTGTGAGGTTTAACATTACATGGGGATAAACAAAAATTATTGTTCTAGAGTTTTCCATTCCCTATTTCCCATCTTTACTTTGACCGAAATGACATTTAATTACACCCAACGAGCCAAGGCTGCGAAAATCATTTCGTGGAATTTGATAGTCTAGAATCTAGAATCTAGAGTATAGGAGACGAGAAACTGAGAAGCAGACACGTTTCCAAAAACTTAACTTATGTCCCGCATCTTCATTGCTCATCACAAAGTGGGAAAAAAAACTAACTAGATGACAAATTATGATGTAAATAAACGCGAAAAATTTGACACTCTCAAGTTTATCAAAAGTCATTTCATGTACTTTATTCGCACGTCGTATGTTGTGTGTATACGAAGGGGGCTTAAAAAGTGACGACTCCTGCTTACATCTAACGAAAATATGAATTTGAAGACAAAAAAAGTTGAAAGAGCAAAAGACTATTTTTCTTTGTTTTGTTATGTCCATTTTGACGAGAAAAAATATAGCAGACACTGTGTAAAACGGACAACTTTTTCCCTGTCTCTATCTTTTTGTGACTCGTTTTCATTTTGTTTTATTTTAGTTTTGTTTGGAGCGACCAAAAGTTAAAGTTTTGAGCTTCATACAATCTTACATCTTAGATGCAAGTTATAACCGTATCATACCTTTGATACTTTTTTTCTCCAGACTCAAGACTAAAGTGTTGGAGGATGAGGATGATATCCAGGATCCAGTTACTAAAGTAGATTGGCCTACGTAGATAGATACATACATACATACATGTATGGTATATGGAGTGGTCTTTTGTTTGGCACAAGTGTGTAATTTGTAATACAAATAAGAGGAAGAGAAACGTGAGAGAAAGGGAGAGAGAAATAATGTGACAGTACGTAGTTTATATTGCATTGTGGTTCCTGGTTTGTGGTTGGTACTTGACGGCTCTCGTTTACTTTTTTTCTTTTTTACTTTTTGAACTTTTCAAGTTTTTTCTTATTTACTTCCTCAAAAAGTTGAAAAAGCGTACAAGTTAATTAGCGGATTGTTTGTAGTTTGTAGTTTCTACTTTGTACTTTTTCCTCGCTTCCTGGAGTGTTCAGTGTTCATGTGGGAACAAAAGTAAGTAGGAAGATGACTTGTAAGATGAAGAAAAATGGGAGGATCGTCTTGTTAAAGGAAACATGAGCTCCGAGCTCAAAATTTGTGAAATGTGAAATGAAAATGCAACTACTCAATATTA
>JABASP010003927.1:0-11946 GCA_019776565.1 Sminthurinus signatus
GGGGGGACTGTCTATCGCATATCGCATTCGTACTCGAGTATCTACTTTCTATTCCTATTTTCGTACACGGCGAAGGGAAGAGACACACTTAAAAAAACGCACATGTACAAAAATTACAAGTAAAAAGATATAGAATTTGTGTAAAGCATTGAAACGCATGTCGAGCTAAGGATTCTATTCTCTCTCCACTCGGTTCTGCTCTCTGCTCCGTATTATTCTACTCGTCTACTCCTTGCTCCACTCAGGACGTGAACTCATCTAGTTGTGTTTCAGTGTTTTCAACATGCTCAATGCTCATGAATTTTCATGCTTCATTCTTCACTGTGCACATTTCATATATATTTTTGACCCAGTTTCTCAACAAATGGTTTCTCTTGTGAATTGTGATTACTGAGCATTGAAAAGTAAAATTGTAAACGCAGGATTTTACATAATTGTAGTCTGTAGTTGTGAAAATTTTGGGCGGCTTGGTTTTCTCTTCCGGTTGTTGACATTCTACATTCGTGAACAAAAGTATTCCTAAAAGGAGTCATGTGCACAAATGGGAAATGCAAAATAAAGAACTCTCCTATTGAGTCTTGAGTTGAGTTGAGGATCGGAATAAAGCTTTCTGATCAAAATTAATTATATTAAATTACACTTTTAAAACTTGACCTACTCCAGACTTCAAACGCCACACGCGAATACTTGAGAATTGTGAAGATGGAGAAAATGACGGCTCATTTTCAAGACTCCCTCCTGTTTACAGTCTTATGAAAATTAATAAATTCCAGCCGGAAGGATGAAAATAAATGCTATTTGAATAGTCATCATCATGAATCACGAATCATAAACATGTTCATTTACCATTTAATATCTTCATCCGTCATACTTAACAAGAAAGAACAAGAATACTCACTGCTCAATTTCAACAAATTGAGCAAATGTCAACTTCAAATTGTACACACTACAAAAAGGCTTCTTATGAATTATGAATTATGAAACTCATTACTCAAGTTTTGTATTCTCATTGAATTTTCCCTCAATTTCTTGGAAATTAAAATTCAAAATCCACGCTCCCTCCCGCCCACTTGTAATTAATTCAATTAAATTTTAACAAATAACAAAACTTCCTATAGAATATTATGCAACAAGCAACAAGTAAAAAATAAAAAATCATCATCAATTTGCAATTTGATAATTAAAGAGTCGATGTAAAATTATTATTATAAAATTATTATTAATTATTCTAATTACATTTCTAAAAAAAATATAATGAAATATCCGCAATTATAATAATTATTACCAACTACCAACTTTTTGATGGTAGTAAAACCATTGAAAACCATTGAAAAAAAATTTAATCATGTCCTTTACTTAGTTTTTAATTATATTCATCCTTTACAAATTATAAATTACGGCCTTGAATCTTGAATGTTCAAGGTTTTTTTTTCTCGAGTGATATTGCTAAAAAAATTAGGATGAAGTTTTAGTGAAAATTAAATATTGATGATTGAGGCGCCATTATTTAAATTTTGTCCTCTAACAAAAAAAAACCAACAACCACAGGCTGAAAATGGCTCTAGAATCTAGAGTCATGAATTATTAATGGAATATGAGACGTCAAAACTAATAAAGTGAGACGGAGAATAAATATAATACATAAAGAATTCAGGATTGAAAGCTGGAGCACGCGACGAAGAGGAATATTCGAGTATTTCAAGTGTAGATTCAAGATTCAAGATTTAGCTCAAATGTACAAAGCCACACGCCATAACTTGAAACTCAAAGCTCAAAACTACAAAGTATAACCATTCTGATGTTTCCAGTGCGTTGAAAATGAATAAAAGAGCAGAGAGTGAAATGAGATGAAATGGAAGGAAATGGAGATTAAAAGTGTAATTACTTTGTAACTAATGAACCTAATAAATAAACAACTTGGAATCCCAAGCACAAGAATCTATGAAACTTCAACTTCTGTAGTTCAACTTTCCCTATCATTTCAACGTTTCAGCATTTCAACTTCCAGCACTTCAACTTTCAGCGTTTCACCCCTGGAAAATTCAACTTTGACCCATTTCAACTTCGCACCTTTCGAACTCCGACAGACAAACTTGAGCTCAGTCCACCTTTTGTTCACTCTAACTCGAGATATTTCAACCCCAGTTTTCATTATAACCATTTCACAATATTGATATTCTCTCCGATTCGAATGGTGGCTATTCCGGCTCAAACGAGGGTCATATTTTGGGCCTCTGGTCAAAACCAGAGAGCCTGTGACCAGTTATTTGTGACCGGTTTCTATTTTCTTATGGCTTCGCGGTGGCCATGAGTATTTTCATACGTTTAACCTAACCTAACTTTAAATAATGTCTCACTTCTAGGCAGACATTTTTCAGGGCAAAAGACCAAATTTTTTGAAAAAAACGTCGTTTTGGAACATTTAAACCAAAACTCACCTTTAAAAAATTGGAATTCTTCGGAGAAAACTTGACGGGATGAAAGTTTTTAATTTTTTTTTGGAAGAAATTTAGTTGTTAGAATTTTTGTACAGAAGTTGAAATGCTGGGATGTGAAGTTGAAATCTGGGAGCGAAATGTACAGAAGTTGAATTATACAAAGTTGAACAGCTTGAAGTTGAAATGTAAAAGTTGAAATGGGTCAAAGTTGAAGTGCGCGGGGTTGAAATACTGAAAGTTGAAATGCAGAAGTTGAAGTGATTGAAGTTGAAATGCTGGAGTTGAAGTTTCCAAGTTGAAATGCAAAAGTTGAACCTTCCTGATACCCAAGCACAAAATACAAAATCCATCTCCGTGTTCCACATGTTTACAAACTACAGACAGAACTTCGCATTTCCCTTACGCAGCAGACAATAGACAAGATGGGCAAGATATTTATGTCAAATTACAAAACACATTTACACTGCAGTTCATCTTGTCTTCTCATCTCTACTATTTTCTTCTCAGCTTTAGGCAAGTTGGTTTACAAAAATAAATATAATTTTTTTTTGTGTTTTACCTTGAAACTCATGTTCTTCACTGATGATTATTCACAGCTTCATCTTCTGCAACTTTTTTTCTCATCATGTAATCGATTTTGATTTTTATATTATTTTTACCTGTGCATTTAATTCATTATATTTCTCTTTTAGGTGTAGTTTTTTATACACTCAGCACCTTTTGAAGTAAAGTTACTTTTCACTTTTCCCTTTTACCATTTCCTTGACACGTTTTAGTCATTTTCGTAATTGTATTTACTTTTTTACTTTGATTATTCATCCGATCAACAAAATGAAAAGAAAAAAGGATGTGAGATGAAAGTAAAAGTTGCAATTTTAATTGTGATTGTGATTGTATTTTTTACACAAAGAAGCTCCGCATGTGCACATGGAAATTCCCAATCCTTTCAAAGTTTACACAATAAACAATACATAAGCATCTAAAATCTAAACATTGTTCGTTTTCTCAGAACTCTTTTGAGTGTTGTTCATTGTCCATTGTTGTTTGTTCTGTTGAGTTCGGCACAATCTCCTTTTTTCACTGTTTGCAATTTTCAACCATTTTAAACATCAAGTGTGTCAAATGTCATATTTAAAATTGAAATTCCTCTCAACCTTTTGTTCCCCTAGTCTTAGCTAATTTTGTTCATAGTTCTAAAGCTTACGTAAGGTATTTTGCATTTAGTTTTTAAATAGTTGAATTGTTGCACAAGACACAAAAATAATAATAATTTATCCGCTGTGGAGAAATTTCTGGATCCTCAATAATTCTCCATGGCGAATATTATGTAAGTTATCAATCCAATTGGAATATAGATCAAAAGACCGCTTTTTGGGTCGTGTGAGTGTCAAGAGGAATTTCCGGTACTCGATCATTCATCACTGATTACTCATCACTGATCACACCAAACTTTGATTAATAAAAGAAAGTAAATGAATAGATTTTTATTATGTATTTAAAGTGCTGAGAGTTTGGAGTTTGGATTGAGGCTGAATTTGAAGAGAGTGGAGAGTGGAAATGCGTTGAATTTGTCATGGGTTTGTGGTATTTGGTGTTTGGTATTTGATGTGGTGTGGTGTGTCGTGGCGAATGGCAAAGGGAGAAATGTCCAAGCCACAAACATCATTATCATCATCAGCGTCAACAAGAACCTTTTTCTTTGTTCAAACAAGAACAAGACAGAAGACAACTCAACCGCTGCCTTTTCTTCTGTTTGATTTGGTCTGGTTTTGGTTTGAGAGTGGGAATGATGATGACTGGATATCATATTTGATTGCTGGAGAATGCGACCACCTTTGAAATTCCTCCGCTCTCTTCTCTGCTTTTGTAGAAAGTAGAAAGTCTGTGATGACAGTGGTAAGTGCTCTGTTCGCCATTTCGCCATTTCGCATTCTAGTATACATGAGACATTAGACTTTTGTAACACATATAGAATGTATAAGGTAGAATCTCTTGTGTCTGGTGTCTGTTGTATTGTGTATGTTTGTCAAGTTCCACTTTTATATTTTCACCACATTTCCTCTTTTCTTGTTCTTGTTCTTGTTCCTTTCACTCAGTTTCACTCAGGCTTCAGCTCCTTCCAAATTCCAAATGTAGATATATTACAATCTTTTCTCTGCTCATTCAGTGTAAGCACATTTCCCTCTTTTCCCTCTCTTCTCATTCTTCTTTTCCTTCAGGTTGTGCAGGAGAAAGTAGAGAAAGTAGAGAAAGTGGAGAAAGTTGAGAAAGGACAAGACAAATGGTCAAAGTCAGAGTTTCACATCCATCCATATCCAAACTCCACATCTCAACCTTTATTTTTCTCTCTCTCTATTTCTCTCTCCTTCTTGAGCGCTGAGTGTTGAGTGATGAAAGAAAAAGGGAGGAAGGAAAAGAGGGAAAAGTTGTGGGCTTTCATTTTTCCCTTCTTTTTCTTCTTTTTCTTCTTGTTCTGACTGTGCTGTGCACTTGAAGCAGAAAGCGTGAACGTATTTTTCATGCTGTCCAAAATCCAAAGTATACGTTCGAAAGTCTACAGACTTTTTATGTATTACACTCGAACATGTACTTTGAAACCCCAAACTACATGTATATTTTGAAGGCTCAAAAGACTAAAGAACTAAGAAAAAGCACAGTGTGCCTGGTTTCTGCATTGTACACTAAAAAGTGGAATTTTCCCTTGTACATTTTGTAAAGATGAAAAATTGAATGAAAGGGAGCCAAATCAACCCCATTGGTTTCCAATTTCAAATCGCAACAAGTTTAAAATCTATCAAGTCTCAAGTCTCAACCTTGAAAATACTTTTCTAAAATCTAAAAGTAATAAAAAATCCAGATTTCAAAATAAAACTTGTAACTTTTGACTATACATTTTCCAGTGCATTTATCACATGTAAAATAGTAATTAGGAATGTTTGATAATTGGCCGATTAGGACTATTTTGCCTCTGCTCCGTCTAAACTCTAAAATGTAGAAAGTAAAAGGTATAAAATATAAAATACAGAGGAAAGAAATTCTTGTAATTATACATCTTTGTCCTTTGTTCTTTATGCACATTAGTTCGCGAAAGAGTCTGACCTACAAGAGAGAAAATAGTACTGGGTACAGACTGATGAAATCATCTAATGGAAAATGGAATGCACTGTATTATTCACTATTTCCCTATTCAAATGAATAGACAAATCTACACAAAAAACACGAGCATAAACTAGAAACTGGAACGTTGAAACGAGAGTGAAAGGAAATTCCGTTTGTAAATTTAAATTTGTAAAGGAGTGGAAATTTTGTGGAACGAATGAGTTGGGATTCAAGATTCAAGATTCAAGAATCCAGAAGCCAAAAGATAGCTGCATTTACTTGCAGGAACGGAGTACAAAAGTAGAAAGGAGGCCGAGGCACAATTAGGATTACCTACAAATCTGCATAAATGTAAATTAGAGCGGGACTCTTTTCTCGTTTCTCTTTTCTCCCTTTGCTAATTCCCTCCTCTTGAACACAGGACAACAGAGAAGCTTTCCTTGCAAATGCTAATCATTCCCTCTTCTTTGTTCCTTGTTCTTTCTTCTTTGTACATCCGCATCCGCATTCGACATTTCCATTTACATGTTACATTTGCATGTTACATTTTACAGTGCACTGCACATTTGCATTGCCCAAATTTCTCAAGAGAGAAGAGAAAAAATAGGGAGCAAAAAGTTGAAACTTGAAAGGACGCATGATAAATTATAAAGAAAACACAGAAGATGGAAGGGTGAGGTCGTTTTATGATTAGGATTACGACTGCGATTAAAAGATCTAGATTCTAGATTCGCCATGTCATGTCTTGTCGGCAGTCGGCAGTGGAAAAGAAGAAAAGAGGAAAAAACTTTGTTCATTGGACACTTTACCCGTTTGGATTTTCCACAGTTCAAATCCCAAAGTCCACAGCTGTCAAAATACAAAAGACAAAGAAAGTAGAATGTACAATAAAAGGAGCTCAGTTCAGAATGTCTCAGCCTACGTCAATCCTCAATCCTCAATAGAAAAGAGACAACAGGACAACAGTGGACGGCCCTGAAAAATCCAAATCCGATCGGATCCGGGCCAAAGTCCAAAGTCCAACGTCGAAACGATTCCAGATTCGAGATTTGGACAATTGTCTGTCCATCTGTTTTCTGTTTCCGTCCTCTCTCCTTCCTTTTACATTCTCTCAACTTTTTCTCAGGGGAAACACAAGGAAACTCCTACGCTTTTCCCAGGCCAGACTAATCTGGAAAACAGATATTAATGCTCAAGACGCAGTTGTCTTCTGTCTTCTGTCTTCTGGTTGCCCCACGCTAATTTACAAGGTATCCGCTACAATCAGAAATCAGAAACCAGAAATGAGTTGAATTTCATCCTCTGCATCTTTGACCCTTGACTTGAATTTATTGTTTCAGTTTTTCTCACAATTACAGACATTTACCAAAATACAAAATACCTGACTTTTCTATCTTTTGTATGTTGACACTTTTTGATATTTTTTATACGAAACCAAATACAAAAAATGAACTAAAATTACTTTAATGGACTCACACATTTCTCGGAATTTTCTTGTTTTTTTACTCACAACTCCCAACTCTCAATTCAAAAAGGAAACCAAGGGCAACGGGAAAGGCAAAAGCATGAGGAGCAATTTTGTCTCATTTTCCCATCCGTTGGAACTTGGAACGCGGAACAAAATACTATAAAAAATAGTTTTAATATAAATGCTCAATATCATTTTTGTTGTACATTTGGAATTTTGGAAAAAATAAGAATCAACTTTTCATTTTGAATTTTGAGGGGATGCAACTCAAAATTCAGAACTCAGAACGTATTTTAGTTTTACTCTCAACTTTTTAATAATAACTCAAAGTTTATGGAAATATTATTATTAAAAAATAAAGAGGTTACAGTTCTTTTTCTTGTTCTTTTCGTTTTTTTCAAAAAATCAGTAAAACACTTTATGAGACTCGTGTCACGACTTATTACAAATGTACAAATGCGGAAGGAGGAAAAATGGGAACGCGGAGAGTGGAAAGTGGAAAATGGAAAAAGGAACGACAACCGTAATAAAAATAAATGTTTTGAAAAAAATGTCTTGCGTTGTTCTGTTTTGTTGTGTCTTGTTGCTCGTGTGATGATGATGACGATGATGATGACGACGAGAGAGATGCGAAATGGAATGAAGGAAATGAAATATCGTAAGTATCTATAAGCGACCACTTCTCTATTGAATTGAATGAATTCTTTCTTTTGCATGTGATGAAAATGGAGAAAAACCTATATTTTTTGGTCTGTGTAGAATGTAGAATTCAGAATGAGAATTGTGAGTTGTGGATTTTGGGGCGAGGAGATGCTAAAATTCTCTCTGTGAATTTTATTTATTGACTCATAAATATTCACTTTCTATTCTTTTTTTTATCCCTTTCAGTCTCGTCTTTGTTGTGTTTTTTGTCGCTCTGTTCTGTTGCTCTAGAATCCACAAAGTTAATTGTATAGATTGTACATGTGAGCTTTGGAAAGTGAAAAGGGTGGACTGTCTCGAGTCTCGAGTCTTGATGTATATTTAATGTTTAATAGTGTGTACTATGTATTTTTTGTTTTGTGTTGTATTTTGTGTACATAAAGTGAAACGCCCCATAAAAGTAAGCACATAAAACACAAAATACACAACACACAACATTTACCTTTTTTCATTTTCTTATGTAATTCCCTCTTCAGCTATTACAACAATTATTATTATTATTTGTATTTTTATTCTACTTCTGTACTGTATTTATTTTCTAAACATTTTAAAAAGAATTTTACCTTTAATAAAATATTTTTCCAACTTTGCTTACTTGAAAATTGTCACTTGACACTTGACACAGTAACCTTTACTTTTCTTTTTTATTTATTATTTATTTAGTATTTAGTATGATCGATGATGGATTTTATCAACTATCAATTATCCGTGTAACACCTTTACCATTTACCACTTTTTTGTGAAAACTGCTAAATGTCTTAGAATGTGTATACTTAATGTATAATGTGTGTGTGGGGAAAGGGAGAAAATAGAATGAGGTGCTGAGCGGACGAGAGCGGGATTGAGACTGAAAAGACTGGAAAGGGATCTGGGAAAGTCACTTCCTCTCTCTTCCACATAAAAAATGAATCCACATTCCGGCTGCTCTACACTCCGCACTCAAGTCTCCAGTCCAAACAATTTCCAACTCCATTCCAGTTCTCCATGTATTTCAATTTTTACTACCTCTCTTTTCTCTTGGTGGTTTTGCGTCTAGTGTTTAGTGGTCAGAAATGACAATTTTACCACCAGTTGATGACTCTCTTTTCGCGTTTAGCGGGGACTGGAACTGTAACTGGATTCTGAATTTATTCATTTAGTCCAAATTCCAAGTCGACTCAAAGACTCAGATTCACTTTCAAATCCACAGGATGGGAAATTTCAAAGACAGATTCTGGTGATCTCCTTGATTTCCATTTTGAAGACTCGTTTTACTCTTTATCTCTTTATGTGTTGTCAATTGTCAATGTTTTTTCCTGGGGTTTAGAGTTAGAGTTAGAAATTTGAAATTTGAAGGACAAGGACAATCTGCACGAGCGAGATTTAATGAAACAAAGAAAGAAAGAAAGAAATGGTGCATCTGTAATGCAGATTCTGTATCGTAAATGGTAATACCACGGAATTTTGGGATTCCTAGAATTTCTAAATTTCACAGTGAATCACACTTTTCTGGTTCTGTTTTAAGTTGAAACTTTGAACACACTAAACACTCCAACGGAATACTGATTCTACAGAGTCCTTGTGTCTGTTCTTCTTTGATCCTTGTTTTGTGCAGTCTTATCTTTGTCTTCAAAGTCCTTGGGAGAAATCCTCTTTTATTTGCTCTTTCATACTTGACTGAATTTTTTCACTTGGTTTTTCTCCTTTTCTCTTCCTCCCGTTCTTACTTCTTCTACTTTCTACTGTCTACACATGCTTTCATTTTACTCTCTTTACCTTAAATATTAGATCTTGGATATTTCCATGTGATAGAGTGACTGATTTCCTGTCAAATTCTTTTTCTTTCTATTTTATCCTTTTGGTGTATAGTCTAGAATTTAGAGCTTAGATGTTAAAACACACGAAAGATGCGAGCTGAAGAATTCAGATCGGATATCGAACAAAGAAAAGAAATATGCGATGATTCATGTCTCAATTTTCCCATGCAGAAAAGTCGAGAACTTATTGTTTAATTCTGTATTTGTTACATGATACAATTTCATGTATTATGCTTTTCCTTGGTTTCGGTTTTGTTTGTGTGTTTTTTATTGGCCTACGTCCTACGTCCTATGTTCTTACATAAAGTCCATGCTATACCTTTTGTCATTAAAATTCCAAGGAGAAAATAGTATTTACCATGTACACAATGTACAAAAAACAACGGTAGAAAGGGGGAAATAAGGACAGAAATAGATAATATGAGGAGGATTTTTCAATACAAAAGACAAAACAAACATTTGCAAAAATAGGTGCCATTAAAATATGTACAAGTGTGTACTTTTTATTCTTTTCACTTTTAGTTGTTAGTACCACAGGATTCATGTTTATTTACTGTTTACCATTTACAAAACATCACAATAAAACCAATTTCTCAGAAACCCTTAAACAGGACTCAACTTTCTCTAAAACGTTTTCCACTTTGACCATTGACGCAAAAAAAAAAGAAAAAAGTAAAAAAGTTTCCATTTAAAGAAATTTGACCTGTCCTCCCACTTCTACCAGAAACCCATATAAAAGCTGTTAGGCAATAAAAATAACAATAATTATTATTATTATATTATTTGTATACTGACGAGGAAAAAATTCCTTGAATAAATTTCATAAGCAATATTTGTACACGGATGATACAAATAGATCTCTTATTTCCTTTCAAATTCTGTACTTTTATACTCTCAACATTCAAGTTATTACTTTCGGAAATTTTCCGGTAAGAAAAATATAAAGTATAAAATAATCAGCTGAAAAATGAGAATTGGGTCTATTTATAGTTGTTACAAGCTGTGAGAAAAATACTTAAAACTTAAACCTCAACAAACAGAATGTATATTTCGGACATTCTCAAAATTCTAAACTGCAAATCCCAAAGCAAAGATCGAAATAAAACTCAACAGTACAGCTGAATGCACTTTTAATCCTCATTGATCTTGAATCTTGACATTGGATTTTCTATTGAATATTGAATGTCCGTTTTGGATATTGTAGATATATAAGAGCACTCACTCAATTAGCACTAAAAAAACTCAAGTATAAATACAGAAAATGTACACATCTCTGATCTCTGATGTGTCAATAGTAAATAGTAAACACAAGAAAAAATATGAAACAGTTGAAACCTTTTATCCGTCTTTAATTGACAAAAAAAAACACAAAAAAGGAAAGAGGCTTCATTTTACAAAATGGGGTTTTCGAGTTTGCAGTAGTTTTATCCTTTTTCCCCCTTTTTCTTCAGTTTTTTTGTTCTTTTTTCCTATGTAATTTGTTTAGTATTTTTACTCTGAATGTATGTTCTTTTCCTCCTCATCTCGTCATCTTTTCATCCGTCGGACAGAGCACAGTAAAGTTTACACAAAGCTCAACACTCAAAGCTCAAAAAGACCAAACGACAAAGAATGAAAAAGGAAAGAAAAACAAACACTTGTAGAAAATAGTAATCCTACAATATAAAATATAAAATACATCTAGACAAAGTCTAACACGAAACTTGAAACACAAACTAAAAACTAAAGTTCAGAAAGATCAACAAAGAAATGACAAACAAGCAAAGAAAATAAAAGCATCTCCAAAACTCCAAACTCACCAAACTTCACCAAGTAAAATACACCCAATATAAAACTAAACTAAATGAAATAAGAAATAATATTATTTGGAGCATGAAGAAAAATCACTTGTACAAATAATTTTATAATGAAAGTTTCCTTGTGGAAAAGGATTTTCTGTTGATTCATTATTTATTGATATTGCATGTCCTACAAAATCACGAGACACATGCCAAATCCTGAATGCAAAGATTTACATAAATATTTGAATTGAGTTATTGAATATTGATATTGAAAATTGAAAAGTGTATTACACATTAAGTACAATATAATAAAAAAAGAAAGAATAAGATTAGAATTTAATCCATAGGAATTTTTATAAGCTATTTACCTTGTTTCTTATTCGACTCACTGAGTTTTGTGATACATATATATTTTATTTTTTTACTATTTACATATCTTTTTATCGTCAATCTTCAATACAATGGTTTCTCGATTCTGGATTCGTTTTTTCATCAGAGGATCCCTTTAAATCTTTTGTCATTTCATTTTTTTGTGCTCTTGAATATATTGATCTACATAGGGATTTTATGGTGAATCGGTACAACTTGATTTTCTTTTTCAAATCTCCTCGTTCCTCAATTCTTTTATTTCTTATTTATCTTTTTGTGATTTGAAAATGTGT
>JABASP010003928.1:0-11946 GCA_019776565.1 Sminthurinus signatus
TAAAAAAGTAGTTTAACACTATATTATATATGTAAAATGGTATATATTTTAGTTATTATTTTGATTTTTTTTTTCTGTCATCTGTTGTCTGTTGTGTTTCTCTTTCTACTTTTACTTTCTGTACCGTATTGTTATTTTTAGTTTATTCGTACAGATTGTTACTGTAAGTATGTATATCTACAATATATTATAGGTATGTTTATTTAGAGCTATAGTACACAATTTCAGCGTAGTTACCTACTTTTGATTCGGGTATAGACCACAACATATTATGTAATATAATACAATCAAGAATAAAAGTGAAGGTGAGTGAAAATGCATAACGAATTTGTGTTTATATACTGTACACAAGTATACATTAAGTTTATGAGTATATGCAATCTACAAATGTGTATATATATTTATATCTAAAAGTATCTGTTATCTGTATACTGTATATTCAAAGGATTTTATACAATTTTCCCGTTTCACTTTCTCTTTTTGTAAATGTTCATTTTAAAATATACACAGTTAATATAGTAAAAATACATGTTTATATGTATTATTATGTATTTATGTAGAAACAGAGAAATGGTCACTGTTGATTTGGACAGTTTCACAGTAAAAAATGACGACAAAAATGTGTCTGTATTATCGGGTTGTTTTGTTTTAGGTATGTCTGTAGTATATATATGTATGAATCCGTATGAATCAACTACAGTGAATAAAAAGGAATGTTTTTCATTAAATTTACTAATAATGTCACAATCTCATTTCACCCCCACCCACCTAATCTTATTTTATATTATGTAAAGTTTTACATGTTTCATGACGGTTAGTAGCTACATACTATTTATGAGTAATTAAATAGGATAATAATAATAATCATAATTCTTTAATCTATATATCTACATATCATCAGTAGCAATAATAATAACAATAACAATAATTATTACAGTTACTATTAGCACTAAATTTACCTTGTCCTGAAAATATATATGTTACTATGTTTTTTTTTTACCTTTGGTTTTAATCTGGGTTAAGTCTAATTAATTATACTTTTAATAATTCAAAATGGTCTAGCCATATTCCTTCCTCTTTCGTTAGTTTTGCCCTTAGCCGGCATCTACATATGTATTATCTATCTATCTACCTCTATTCTGTATTTACTTGTGTAGCTCTCCAATTTCCAATATTTTGACCACAGAGAATTCAGGATAATTTGTGTATGTAGTATGTAATTCATGTAGATATATCTTCAATCTTCAGGTATGACAAAGGAAAAGAAGAAAACATTATCAATTTGAATATTATTTAATGGAGTAAAGCTTTTTATCCATAACTTTAGTAGCAACGTTCTCCAGTTTACAAAAAATTAGTAGCAGTATAGTTGTTTTCTTGTTTAAATCATACGGTTTATGGTTTGGATTACGAATTTTGAATTTTAAATTTTTAACAGTGGGGATTTATTTTAACAATATGACAACAATATAATATATAGTAATATTTTATTGTATTAGCTATAGGTACAAGGTACAAGTTTGGCAGTGTTTCTTTGTATAGTTCATACAATGTCTAGTTGAATTTATATTATGTAAAATATCCATGATCCATGTTCACTGTGCACACCTACGCATGTATGTATATAAAGTAGAGTAGAGTAGAGCTACCTTGTTCATGTAGAATCAAATGTTTCTTGTTCGTTTACATACAGAGTTAATGATTCCAGGGGAAAATGAGTAAAAAGTAAAAACTATAGCACATGTTTTCTTTTATTGAATACCTCCAACTGACAAGTAGCTTTGACATTATGGCCCAACCAAAAATAGTTCTTTCATTGACGTTTTTATTATTCACGGAAACAGAAAACAGGTAAAGGGAAAAGATGATCTTGTTCCTACTTTTTATTTGTATTAATATACCCATCTTGACTTTCATGTCTTTTACTATATTGGAATGGCTTTTACATAATGTAGTTTTATGTTCGTTTCCCAGCATCTCATTTCTACATTTTCATTTGCACTTAAAGTAAAAAAAGTACATTGTACATTGTACATTTACTCATGTAGTTTGAAGTTACGAAAGATGAAAAAGGAAGAAACGGGATACGCTGGATACTAGATATTGTATTGTGATAATAGAATTTTACGATGAAGATCTCCTGTTCTCAATTTCAATTTCCGATTCCAAGAACAAGAGAAAATGTACACAAGCATGTTTGCAGCATGCAGGCATAAAAATGATAACTGGGTAAATGGGAAATGGTAATGGAAATAAATGAAAATTGTGGAGCGAGACATCGTCAAATTGTACACACACACACAAAATTGTATGCAAGTAATTTGCAACACGTTCATGATGGTGACGGTGATGACGGTGATTCCACGTGAAAAAAAGTAAGAGAAACTAAGAGAAAGTAGGAGAAAGTAGTGGTGATGGTAGTGTAAAGTGTGTAAAATCAACACAAGGACAAGCCTGGTTGGTTGGTAGGTTGTATAGGTTGGCATTGGACTGGATTAGACTTTAGGCGAAAGAAGTACGGATTAGTGTAAATTATATATACTTAGTTGGTTCTGTATTATACATGTATACATAACCTTCATTCCATTTCTGACTTTTTGGGTTTTCACGCGAGACTGTGGATATTATGATGTGACAAAACCTTGGAGAGTTTACGCATATTATATTATACATACACAGTACATAATACTCGATACATACTACATACTGCACAATCGGATGTAACTATACGGATGCGGATAAGTATACATTTATAAATTTTTGATAATGGAAAGTTTCACTCACACTTTCCTTTCGACTTTCTACTTTCTATAGAGTTACGCTATACACTGTACAAAGTACAGTCTACAGTATACAAAAAGAGTAAAGAATATAAAGAGACACGGAGAGAGATTAGAGTCTATTTATATTTTATATGTTGAGAAGGAAGAATCTGTATCTTTTTAAATTTCGGATTCGGATTCGGCTCATATTTCTAATAATAATATATAATGTCTATATAAAGTTGTGTTCTGCTTTACTTGACTCTTTCAAAGTAATTTGGAATTTGGAATCCGTGCCGAATAAGTAAATCCGGGACTGTACACTGTACACAGTGTACATTGTAAACGCATGTTTTACATAAACATAAATGTGTATGTATACGAATATTTCTTTTCCTATAGTTTATTTTTGGACTAGAAAGTATTTGAAGAAAGTATCCAAGAGAAAGTGCCAGACATTTACTTTTGGTATATTACACAAATATTCACATTTTCATCCCGATATAGTCTATGCATTAGATATTAGATACTAGATATACTAGATACATGGACTAATATTGAGAGCTAAAATTATAAAGATGTAGAGATAGACACAGTGGAAAATCTTTCTATTTATAGAGCTTTTGACCCATTTATCTATTTCTGGTCGATTCTCCTCTTTTCTCTTTTTAGATAGACCTTGCCGACTGTCTACTGTCTACATGTATATATGTACAATGTACAATGTACATTCTACATCTATATGGGAACTGCGACTGGTGCGTACGTCTCGCATATAGGATATGCGTGACGTATAAAGGCACTACGGACGCGCTGAATTGTAGTTGAAATTGATTTAACTTTCTCCATTTATACTCCATTTATAAAACTTCACAAGGTTTTGTCGGTTGGTTCCTTTTCCTCCTTTCCTTTCCTAGACTATATTACTATTACTCTACTATTGGATCTGGATCGGGTGGTGTACATTACCATATCCTATTCATTCTACATTATACATTATACATCCAACATGTACCATGTACAAAGTATACCTGTATCTAAATACACCTACTTTGGCTTATATAATCATCCGTATCCTGTTCCTTTTCTGTAGACACGCAGACACATTACACACTTTTCTTTCCTCCTCTTTACTCTCCTTCTACTTTCTACATGCCATTTTCTACTAGGAAACCCAAAATAAAAACCACGGTTTAAAACTGGAGGAAAAAGAAAACACTTTCATCTTCCTGCGTTAGCTCTGTAAATCACAATGGTTTTCCCATGTATTTTATACGTCCTTATTACAATTCCTTTCCTGATTTATTTCTTGTTATTTTACTACAACAACAACTTTTGTCTACATTTATAATATAGTAATTGGAACGGTAATATAACAATTGTATCCTTGTATAAATCTAATGAAACCTTTGCATACAATTTAAATCAAAGTAAAATCAATTGTGTTCAGTAACTTGTAACTTGTAAAACTTGAAAGAATAAAGGAAGAAAACAAGAATTGTGTATCTGATCTGTTATCTATTTGATTGTTTTCCTATTTGAACTATAGAAAGATGGATAGTAAAAGTTCAAATGCAAGAATAAGTATAAGTACATATGAGTAAAAAATTTACATTCATATTTGTTTACATACTAGTAAAATACTGTGCTAGAAGAAGGTATTCGATATTCATTGGATGGTGGAGTAAAGTTTGTACACAGATGTTGAATAAATTTTATCTCTTTTTCACCTTCCACGTTCCACGTACATGTGTATAATGTGTCATATGAATTTGAATTTAAATGGTACAGGACAGGATTTAAATGTACCCACGTGCACAATTTAGCCATACATGGCTCATGGCTGAATGCATTTCAAAATCGGATTTCACAGTTTATAGTTTGATTAACAGCATATGCGTATAAATTATAGATAGGTAAATAGATAGATGGGTGCGAAATTATAGGTAAGATAACATCTGCCACCAATCTCTCTATTTGGTCTGTTTTCTTTCTCTGCAGCATTCTCTTTTTAGTTGTGTGTAAAATTGCTCGTAATCGTAATATTATCAAGTATAACACTTCCTTTGAAATTTGCACGATAGATAGTATATATACAGATAAATTTTACATATACTTTATCATCAGTCTTTTTACTTTGTGTGTACTTTTTTTTCCAGAAAATCCTGCACTTATACGAGTTGTGTGTTCAAAATCTAAAACGTAAATAGTAAATACCTTTTTCGTTCTCCTCTTGTGTTTTCTCTTTTCTCTACTGTCTGTACTATACACACTGGAAACAGAATTCAACGAACGAGAAATCCAAATCTTGTTTGAACATTGAACACAGAACACTGTGAAACCTAAAGCTTTTCTCCGTGTATTCGTTTGTTTTTCTCTGACGTAAATTCTAAACTCTTGAGGTATTATCTACAATCTACAATCTAGAATCTACACACACATAGGTATATATTTACAGGGTACAAAATGTTGTACATCCAGGTAAAATCCTCCATGTTTCGTAGAAAACATATTATATCCTCGGTCTGTCATTGAGTTTTACTTCTCTCTGCTGCAAGAGCTCACATTATGATTTTAAAAGAGAATGCGTGCCCTACATTCTACATTCTACATTCCACATTCCAAATTCCGCATGACGAAGAGAAAGGAGAAAGGAGTCTAGGAAAGCATAAACTAATGCAGTTTACCTGTACCTAAAATCAGAATGAAAATCAAGACTGAAAACTAGATAAACCCATACACGCATAAACAATTCATAAGGAGAACGGAGAAACCAACCAAAACTAGAGTATGAACACTAACGTCTTTCCATCACAATTTTATCCCTTTATCTATTATCTATTATCTATTATGTATATTCTGCGTTCAACAGTCATGCAAAATATATTGTGTAGAACTTTTAGACTGCAAAATATCATATATATCATACATATTTATATTGAAAAACAAACCTTTAAATAATAAATATCATGGTGGAAAAATTCGAGACAAGTATTTCCACTTGACGAGATTGTAATTATTCACAAATGTCAAAGTTGTAAATGTGGTGCAGTAAAAAAAAAGTATACATTTGATTTTAGACTTTAGCGACGGAAAACATACAATACTAAAGAAATTTGAATCTGGGGAACATAGGGCTTTTCTATGAATAAATAAGGAAAATAGAAATGTTTTTATTTTTGATACATAATGATATTGAATTTCTATCTGCAGAAAAGTAAATAGGATATTTAGATACATATGGAGGAAAATGTATTCAGTATTCAGTATTCTTAAAACGGTATGTTGAAAAAGGAGTATGGAGGATGGAATGCGGAACGGGAAATGGGAATGAAAAATACTTTTAGGTATGTATAGTAAATAGTAAAGTAAAGATAAGTGTGGGACAATACGGAATACGGAATATGAAACTTGGTTTGGTTTGTCTTTTTGGGTCGTCTAAATTTCGAATGATCTCATCAAGTGGGATTTAAGTGGTAGATAATGGCCATGAAAGTACTACGTGTTTTATGAGGATGACAATAACAACTAAATCGAACACTGACGATCCAATCCACAGCTATAAAAGAGGAGGCGGAGCAGAGAGGAGTCAAATAGAGGAAATGACATTATACGATTATATAGGTTTCATTATTATTACTACGGTTATGACTATGACAAGCTGATACTCCCAAATTCAGTGTCTCTCTACTCACTTTGATTCTTATTCCAACTCTGTCTTTTGTCTGGTGCGGTCTAGTATCCAGTACGTATACTATGTACGGCACTATACCATGTATGTATATATTGTACATTGTACATTGTACATTGTACAATGTACAATATATACTCACACAGTAAAATGGAGTAGAAAAAGAAAAGAAGTTACATTATCTAGTAAAAATCCACAACCCACAATCCAGTCTCCAGCCTTGTTCTTCTTCAGCCTCTGATACCAACACTACTTTAACTCACTTGACAATGTCACCAATAATGTTTCACACTATCCGTATACTTTCTCTCTTTGCTTTTGTTTTCAGACTGGTTTGTTTGTTTACTTTTTTATTATGACAATCAAAAAAGTAATATAATATATTCCATTCAAAAGTTATTTAAGTTGTACCCTGTTTTTCATGTTGTTTTTTTTGCTTTAGAATAAACGTAAGAAAAACTGGTTGTCACTGATGGCAGAGTTGAAATTTGCCAGTGACATTGGTGAAAAGTATCTATCCAGATTTTTGTATTTTTTATGGGCATTTTGATGAATAAAAAAACAGTTTGATTATTTGATTATTTGGTTGGATGTGGTGTTTTTTACCCAGTATCGTTAACTTTGTGCACACCAAGAAAACATTTGCTTTTGATTGCTGATAAATAGGAAAGATCCTACTCCCATCTTTTATACTCTCCATACATACATACGTACGTACATGTACACTAAGTATTTGCGTGCCTAAAAAACATTGTGTAAGATACAGGACTATTTTTAGTGTGTGGCTTTTCAAAATCATTATTGTGTGATTTGTGATGCATGTAAATATTTATTATTGTATTTTATGTGTAATCGTTACAGGTATCACTACATTACTTTGTTCAATTATCTGAATGCACATGCACCATGTATCATGTATGTACATAACGTCTACAGTCTACAGCTGTGAATATATATCTGTATTCTGTATTTTGCAGTTGCATCGTCTTTTGTGTAGGTATCATAATATATGTTATCATTTTACTAGCTCAGAGTATGTCATTGCTATATAAACTCTAAACTGATAGATTCGTCATTATTTTTTTTTTTTTAAATTTTGGTATATAGTTTTTACTTTTCATATACTTTACTTAGAAATAAATGTATATATCACACTCAACTCCTGCGTTGGAGTTTCATGCTTATCTCATAAGAAGGTAACTATATATATATACAATTATTTCCCTTACAACAAATGTTTTTGCTTAATGATTGGCTTTTTTGTTGTCTCTTGCAACACTGTATACGCCAATCTTATTGTACTTTATATTATTATTATTATTATTTAATATTTCTAAGTTTATTTACACACAAGATCATTCGCTACTCCATTCATAATCACTATCAAGAACTTGATTATTATTATTATTACATGATGAATACATGTATCACTATATATATAGTATATATGCATGTTAGAAGTAGAATTAAGTGTCTATATAATATATATGATGTATAAATTTGAATTATTGATTAAGATTTAAGTATTTATATAACTATATATGTATTATTTGTAGTAGTAAAAACGTGTAGGTATTATATATTACATATACACATAATAATATAACAATTATTATTATTATTAGTATTTAGTTTATTATAGGCATAGTGAGGTGTGAAATGATAGAGATATTTTTCTATAATATTAGATTTTTTGTTTGTTGGTTTGTTTTTTTTTGTTGAATTGAATGTATTTTATATCTATATATATAATCTACATCTACCTTAAACATATATGTTTAATTATAAGATATATTATTACTATATACAATAATTATGGTATTTATATGTATATATATATGTATGCATATAATATATTATGTGTATATATTGTATTGTATATAGGTACTTAAGGTTTTTTTTCTTTTTTGGAAAGAGAGAGATGATAATATAATATATATATATGTAATAATAATAATAATTAATAGTTAATAACAATAATAGTTTATAACATGTTGTATTATTATTTATATAATATGATGTATTATACAAAAAGAAACCAAAATACTTGTTAATAATAATGAAGTATTTTATTTATATGATAATAGTATATTAAAGGAGAAAAGGAATATGAGACAAGACGAGGAAATGAACTTAAAGAGTAGAGAGAATATCACAGAAATTCACGAGATCGTTGTCCTGTGGGGATGATAACAGGTTTTGTGGGAAGTAGAGCCTCTTTGGAACCAGCAGAAGAATGTTTACTACTTGATGCTTCCTCGGTTTCATCCTCTCCCGGAATTGTCAGGCCAGATTCAGATGTTGAAGGTCTACCGCCTGTTCCAGCAGACGATGGTGCGGTTCCTCCTCCTCCTCCTCCTCCTCCTCCTCCTTGTTGTTGACTACCACTACTACTTTTGTGCCGAGATTTTGATTTTTTAGCATCGGATGAGGAGACTCTGGAAGAATTGGGTGAGAGGGTGTCTGGTGTTTTTTCTCTATCTCTATGTCTATCCCGATCTCGATGTCTTTCCCTATCTCTATCCCGATGTTTATGATGATGATGATGATGGCCGGAACGATGTTTACTAGGTTTTTCTACTTCATCCCCACTGGCTGGACTCGTGTCACGGTCATGACCTCCAGTATCAGAGAGGTGTGGGGAGGGGGAGGTTGGGCTGAGGAGACGATGCGAGTATTGTGAAGTTGCTGGAGCTGGAGCGAGTGTGGGAATACCACTACCACCACCACCTCCCATTTGAACTCCTGGACCATTCAACTGTTGATTAAGTTTGGATAAAACATCCGAGAGGAGATCCTCCATCTTGTTTATCTTTTGAGTGAGTCTTTGAATCTCCAGTTTGACGTCCACTTTGAAATCCATAATATTAGCAATGATTTGTTGATATTCGGCGGACATGGTGGACGGTGAGGGGATTTGTATTGGTCCAGAGGGTGGGACGATGGATTCTTTGAAATTTTGTGAGTCGAGTGGGATTGGTGGACTTTTTGCGGGACTCCCACCCGTCTCTGTGAGTTCTTCAATCGTCTCTTGTCTCCCTGACGACGTCACTACTGCTTTTTGGGCTTTTGGGAATATTTTATTTCCCCCTTGACCCGAGGCACCTGTGAGAGCTTTGAGCTTATTGAGATTCCGTGACGGTTCGGCAACGGACAAACTTTGGACTTTGGTCTCATCCGTGGGAATTAAAGCACTTCCACCATCCGCACTGGCAATAGTTACTAGAGGACTCGGAGTAACGGGTGAGGCTGTGGTGGAAGCGGCTGCTGAGGCAGATGACCCCCCACCACCCCCTCCCCCCATGAAGGCACCCCATTTCCCTTTAGGTCTAACTACCGGAGCTGCGGCGGGTTTTGGAGGTGGGGCCTCCCCCGCCAAAGCATCCTTTTCATTAACAACTTTGGTGGTTGGAAAGACTTTGACCAATTTATTTGCACTAGCATTCACATGGGGGTCAGCAAGTGGATGAGACGCATCATTTTCACTATCACTCCTCTCACTAATCCCTCTCTCTACATCTTTACTTCCCGAAGTTTCAGTCTGAAGACTAGAGCCCGTCGACACCCGATCCGTGGGTCCAGCTTTTCGAAACCGGGAAAACAACTTTCTCACCAAATGATCTTGAGTCTGATCCAGTTGAGGCTCATTCTTACGTCGTTCCGCCAATTCCTTTTCTCTCTTCACATCCGCTACTTTCCGGAAGATTAACTATTGAGAAAAACAGGGAGGAAAAGAAAAAGAAGAGAAAGTGTGAGTGAAAGAGAAAAAAAATACTGTAAAGAAAAAAAAACGATAGGAGAAAAGAGACAGAGAGAGAGAGAGCGAGAGAGAAAAGGAGATCAACACAATGTAGATATATATAAATGGCTTCCTCTCGGCTCTCTTTTCCCAGTCTCTCTCTCTGGTTCTTTCCCCTTTCACCACCCGACAGCACAAACACACACGCACATACATATTACACTTAAATAGACAGACATAAAATATTGGTCCTCTTCCGAACCATCTCAACGATATCAATATCAACTAGTAAAACTATCTTTATCTCGTTCGGCCTCTTGTATCTGTCTGTTCTCTCCTTCTCTCCGCTCCCTCTCTTTCTTTCTTTCTATCTATCTCGTTCACCTCCTTTTGTACAAAGTATTTGTGTGTGAGCGAGAATGTGGTGAGAGGAAGGGAACAAAAACATGGATCGCTACATGCACATTGAACATTGAACATTGAACAACTTACGCGGATTCTAGATCCTAGATTCTAGATTCTAGATTCTATAAACTTGTAGGAAATCTATTAGACTTTTTGTGTCTACAAAAACTAGATTAATCTATATAGTGAGTACTAATAATGATAATACACACTCTTGTACATTGTACATTGTACAAGCTTCTGTCTATTTCAGAATTGGAGCTTTATGTTCTGAATTGTGATATATAGAGTAAACTTATTTTCCCATTATGTTCTTTTTCTTGTAGTTTCTGGTTCTGGTTCTGGTCTCTATCATGTTCAATGTTCCCACTTTATTATACATCTATCCAAGATACATCTTTGCTCCTTTCTTTCTTCTTAATTCTCAATACTCAATACTCAATGCACAATATCTCTAATGTCTAATTATAAGGGCACACAGTATCAAAAGAAATTCAGAATTATATCATTCATTTACAATTTGTAAACCTCTTTATAAGTCTCTCAATATATTTCTCTTTTTTGCTTTCAATACAAAATACAAAGTATACCATTTATATACAATTTATCGAAATCTTTTCTTTTGCTCATCATCTTTTGTATCTTGGGGTTATGATGATACAAAGTACAAAACATACAACTCTACTATTATTTTGGTGTTATTCTAACCGCATTAATTTTAGTCGTATATAATGCATAATATAGTATATAGTATATTGATTTCATTTCAATTAGCCTATTAGTTTTTCCCAACTATTTATTTCCTATTTGTCTGCAAGGAAGTCTGTAGTCATTATAGTTTTTTTATACATTTTACTTTAGTTATGAGTTATGAGTAATGCTTGTATCATATATTAGATATATTAAAACAAGAATGTTTCAACTTACCCTGTGCCTAAGATTGTAAGTTAATATCAGGTTTCGAGCAAAGGAGTTGGCAAATGCTTGGTAGAAATCAAGGACTTCTAGTAACTTGTCGCGTTTGATTGTGTGCAAATCACAGTAAGTGAGAGCTCGAACGTTGGCCGCCGATTGTCCTATTCCTTGTTCCTTCCAAAAAGAATCTCCAAATACATCTCCCTTCCCTGAAAACATCAACATCAAATATCAAATACATGGAAATTAACCAACAACATTCAAAATTGGTCCAATAATTACAATCAACATTTAAGCATTTAATCATTTGGAATTTATTATTATTATTCGACTTTATTAACGTGTTAAGAAGACAGCTGCATACATATCATAAAAAACAATATGTACACTCTGAAAGTACATTCAGTTTTCACCTGTCTGAACACGGGGTAAAA
>JABASP010003929.1:0-11942 GCA_019776565.1 Sminthurinus signatus
ACCTCTAAACCTAAACCAAGTGGAAAAATATTTTCAGAGGTTGGTTTCTACACCAAAAGGAACGATATGAAGGGGTAAGACTTTAAACTTCTCCAACTTATGCTATTTTGACGGGGTCTATTGTACACTGTACACAAACTGATAAAATACAAAGTATCCACAAGGCATAACTCTATCTTGTTCAATTTGTATTTGTACTCATGTCTCTTGTTTAATTTCATGTATATAAACAAATCCTAATTGTATCTACGCACAAAGTGATCAAGTACATCTTGCGTATACTGAGTCAATTTAAAACACTTGTCCTGAAATGACAATGGATTTTCTTCTGCCAGTCTGTTTGTAGTTCATATTTTTATAGCAGTCGAAAATCAAAGCTAAAATTGACCTTCCAATTCCGATTCCGATCAAAGTTCATCTTAAAAAATACTCGAGTTATTGTGAGGAAGTGAGGTTAAATAAATCGGAAGGCTTGTTTAATTATTCGTCAATGTGTGGCGGGTTCTCTCCAGACTCCACAGTCGACAGTCGAGACAGTGATATTATCTGTATTATGACTTTAACATTTAACATGGAGAATGGAGAATATAAACATATAAGTAAACAAGTTCTACGTGCATGCAATACCCTCTATATTTTTTTGTTGAGATGCAGAATGCAGAAGAGAGGGTGGACCAACCATCATCTACTGGATCCTCACATCAAGTGAAAAAAAAAGGTTCCTATTTTTCTATTACTCTATCTCTATATATTCCACATGCATGTATAAGTATCTGTGTATTTATGTAAGGGATTTATAGGTACAATTTACAAGAAATCTTCCCTCCAACAGCACAGAGTACAGAGCACAGACAAAGAGTACATAATGCATCACGTATGAAAATAATAGTAATAATGTTAATAAAAGGAATATCGCGGGTGTACTCACTTTACACACGGACAAATATGTATATTGTATGCATTACTATCTTGGGCTGGAAACGACAACCCTTGAAATGGTCTCTTACGAATTATCACAGACAAACATGTGTGTGTTGTGCATGCTCAATACTCAGATATATAGTATACGAGATACTAGATACTATATACATGCATATGCACTATACAGATACTAGTTTGGAACACACATAATAATTTGAAATAATACATAACACAATACAAGTACTGTAATAAGATGTAATGTGAGTAGTAGTGAGTAGTGAGTAGTGATGCCAAGAACAGTGAAAAAGAAAAAGTAAAATCCATGTATACATGCACATATGTCTGTGTTCTGTGTTATAATTACTCAATACTCAAGACTCGAGACTCAAGAAAATTTAACTGAGCGACTCGAGACTCAAGACTCAAGAATGAAAATGAAGAACGCAGAGACAGAGAGACCTTGAAAAGTCCATGCAATCCACAATCCAATCCAATTCCGTCCAAAGGCACAAAATAACATGAACCATCAACACGTATTAATACCATTTATATTTTACATGCATATCTATCTACTATCTATATTTCCCATGCTTATACAATACTTTATACTTTATAGTCATCAAACATCAAACACAACTCGAGCTTTAAACACACTCACCTATATTAATAATTTTATACTATTATAAGTTGAATGTTTAACCACTAAAAAGTATTTTATGGATCACATATCTTTATATTACATACAGTATTTGACTGTTACACTCTGTTATTATTATTATTATTCAATTTTGAATATTACATTTTTCTGTATAAGAAAATGATATGATATGACTCCACTTGACTTGACTTGACTTTGAATATCTTTTTCTTGCTCTCCCTCTCTTAAAAATTCAATCTGACAACAACATCAATCAAAAATGTCGTTACACGGCTTCTTTTTCTACAGACTAGAGACGAGAGACTAGAGTCATTTCGTCCATCGTCCATGATACAAAAACTACGATATCACTGTAGGACTGAGGTAAATTAACAATGTATAATGTATAATATATTTCCTTGATCATTTCCAAGAAAAAAATTATTATGTAATTGTCCCTGAATTTATCAAGTACGTACATTATCAATTATTATTATTATTATTATGGTTTATGCTCTCTTCGTGTAATATGCTTCTTATATAGACAATACTTTTGATTATTTATTATTTACTATTTACTATGTGATCCACAAGTATTTAATTGGCAATAATTAAAGCTCAAAAAATAATTATTCCTGTATTAATATAATTAGTTAATATTTAATGTTCAACATTTCAATATAAAAATACTTGAGTAACCATGAACCACAAATTTTACGGGACAAAAAAGACAGAGTATTTATCTCATGTAAAATGTAAAATGTTGAAGGAGACGAAGAAAAGGAAGAATCGGGATGTCGAGGAATATTATGGATTGAGCAGACCATGCAAAATTTTCATCCCATTCCAGTATCCAGATTCCAGCACCACACACAAGACATAACACATAAAGTATAAAATTTATCTGTTCGTATAGGAAATTTATTTAAACGGCAGCTGTTATATTGAGCATCGAAGAGCGAGTCCATCCTGCACTACATATTACATATACACATGTATCATCTATAATAGTTGATAATATATTGCATAATTCCATTCTTCCATCTCTCGCTCACACAATACAATGGAAAATGCTTATACTTAAGGTATATAACTTACTATATAAGATATAAAATATAACCCCTTACAGACTGCACATTCATAATATGTGACATGATATGTACATACAAAAATCGGAAGATGGAGATTGGAAAATATAGATTAATTTTTATACTACAAACTACAGACACTTTGCGTTTTATGCTTTATACTTTATATTTTATACATGATAAATATGCGGATTGCCTCGGATTTTCGTAAGATGTCATAGTCCCATAGATTTTTACCCCAAATTATTAAACTCTCCACACACACACACTCACAAACTCACACAAAGAATACAGACATGAGCTCACACTGTAAATAAAACTGCATGAACTATAAACTGTCTCCATTCTCTATAGTCATTTACTGAGACTGAGACTGAGATATTGATGTAATATGTAATATATGTAGTGCCTACAGAATTATAGCATATATATTCCTACGTGTCTTTTTTTCATAATAATATTCACCTACATAAGGACAAAATATTTACTTTATATACTACAGAAAAAATAGAGAGAGAATAGAGAATACAAATACAAATACAAACTAGAACCATGTAATATTTTAGGGTCGGTATTCGGTATTTGGTATAGGTCTCACAATTCACTGTCGTTTGTGTATGTTTGTGTATGTTGTATGTGCCATGTATAGACTTTTCCTTGATGTGTTCACGTTCAAATCCCTTTTATACTCTATATTTTCTATATTCTATTTTCTATATTACATGAAAACTGAACGAGGTGTACATAAAAAGTTTTTCCTCTTCCACTGAATCCTGAATATAAGTACAAGTATTTATGTGTGTGCCTATGTGCGCCATTTGTAGAGCACAAAGTCATGTTTCCGCATTATTACTGTATAGCAGATGACTTTTATGTAGAGTGTAGAGTGTAGAATGTATAATATTGTAGGTATGTTTGTAGTGTTTAGTGTGTACTTTTTACACTGTGTAACATCTAATATCTAATATCTATAATATATCGTACATGTATCTCGAATCTAGAATCTCGAAAAAAAAGGAGAAGTAGCAGATTATTTTGGCAGTGTGCTTTCCAATTTCCACAGTATTTCTTTATCGCTATAATAAAATTCTTTTTTATCTTCCTACAATCTACAATCTATGTCAACGTACTCCTCCTCGTGCATTCAGTCTGTACACCGTACACCGCACACTGTTTCAGAGCAATATTATAGAATATATAGAGTCGGAGAGTGCAATTCATTTTAATTAATTTATACACTATGTATGCTCATTATACCTACTTACTTGATAGTTGGTAATCTACTGTAATAATAATACTACTGTGACTACACACTACAAACTACACATTACAAATGCGTTTGACTTGACTTGACTCTCTATAATTATCTACAGGTAAATAAGATCATTTCAAAACTCGGTGCAGAAATAATCATGTCATTTTTAAACTTTGTTGTACTCAATACTGAATAAACTGAATAAAAATGAACTGATATAAAATGTATTACTGCTTAATTAGAGTATTTAAAAATGTACGCGTAGGATCAGAAGTAATTTTAAGAGCAAAGTTAAAAGTAAAATATTTTGTTACAGCTTTTTAATATTAAAACAGCTGGGACGAAAAAACTAAAAAATACTAAAGTACTAAAACACTAAAACAAAAAATAACAGATCATACAATTTTCCATAAATATTCTTTGAACATTACAAATTTAAAGTTACATTTACACCAATAATATTATGTAATCTGTTAAAGGTCAATGGTGTAATTGTAACCATGTACAAAATGAAAACTGTAGTCAGGAGTACATGATAGTTAATACTTATGAAGTGGAATACAACATTCAACATTCAATGTAGAACCATAAAAATTTTCAAGGAAACTTCTTTGAATCCGACTTACTCATTTTAAATGCGCATATTTATTTATTAGATGTCTATAGTCTATAGGCACATAGACATTTTACATACATGCATAATATGTGCATGATATATAATATACACTATACATTCTACATAGGTGAGTGAGTGTTGATGTTGAGTGTGTAAATTTGCCAAATTTTAGCTAGAGGAGCTAGAGGGAAAAAAGCATTCATATTTCTTTTATGTTCATTCATGCAAGGCTGAAAGCTCACATCTCTTAGGTAGCAACCATCAGCCATAGTAGATACACGTACATATACATACATACACAGAGATACATTAAACGTTTAACGTATTTTTACACAGATCTCTTTTTCTGTCCTATTCCTAAGATATATAATAACTCATAGTATTCCTACCTCGTATCTAGTATCATATTATACATTATACATTAGACATGATACAGTTGATGGTTTATAGTCGACTCTTTAGTTGAAGAAAGGAAAAGAGTTTCAAGTGAAAAAGTACAAACAGTTACTTTTTTTCAATGGGCAATAAACCATCAATAATATTCAAGTTAATGTCAAGTCAAGACGAGTCAAGTTTGAGAAAAGAAGAAGAACCTAAAATAGCTTTCCTCTCTTTTTTCAACTCCTTAATACAAAAATTCTATACCTCCTTTTCCATTTCCCATTTTCCCTTGGATTTTCGTGTTTTTCAACACACAGATAGAAGATACAACTGTAGCTGTGAATATTATTATGACTCCATGTTTTATTTTTATTATTATTATTTCATCTTCACTTTTACACATTAAGCATTAAGCCCTACTCACATAGCAATTTTTTTCATAGAGACAGCGACAAATTTCGACAAAAATGTTTAATGAATGGATTCAAAATTTCGGGTTTTGAAACAATTGAAGTAGAATTTGCATCGCTTTTGTTTTAACCAGTCGCAAGATTATATTTTCTGCTGCTACAAAAATATCCGTCTTCAAATTTGTCTGGAATTCCACTTTTTCAAAACCTGAAATTTTGAATCTATTTATTAAACTTTTTTTTCAAAATTTGTCGCTGTTGCTATTAAAAAATCGCTATCGCTAGCTGTGGAGACAGGGCTTTAAACGTACACTTTACACTATACGTTGTACACTGCACAGTGCGATTTCGTATCATCCGATAACATTTGATAGTTCATGCATTTTCAATGCACTTGCGTTTTACACGCTGCACTTCCCTTTCATACCCATAAGACCATAAGAGTAGTGGTAGTAATATGTAGTTATAGGACAATGTACAGAATATACAGAGAACCGAGTATAGAGTATACACTACACAGCTCGTGAGTATGCATCTACTTTATCTCAACATGTATACTCAATACAATACAATACTCATCCACAGAAGATGTGAGATTTGCCGTTGCACTACGACTACGACTGCCTTGCATGTTGTAGATATACTCAAACATCGTATACTCACTCACTCTTTCCTAGAGTTACAACTTACTAGTTTACGCGGGTGTACTATGTACTATGTACTGCGTAAAGTATAAAGGAGTTGGAGGTTGGAGTAGGAACAAATGTGCACACATTGTGTGTAGTTTGTAACGTGTGTGTCTCTTTCTTCTTTCTGTTCAGGCAGTTCAGTGTTCCTTCCTCTTTCTTTCCTCCATTCTCTACCACCACCATTCAACGGAATCCATACAGTATACAATGTGCATTTCTGTTTTCTCTATTCTATACGAAAATACATGAGGCTATTCCTTTGATTTTTTAGCAAGAAAACTTGGAAATTCTTGATAATTATTACAACTATTTTAATCTTGTTGTCTCAAATATTATTATACCAAATTATGAAAATCAAAACGCTGAAACCTACAACTAGTCGAATATTTATATGTATCCACAAGATAAAGAAAAAGTATCCCTTTAGATTTAAAAAAAAACTATAGAGATGAAGCAGCTGCAAAGGTAACGTTTTTAGTGAGGTCTCGTTCGATATTCGGTGTAGCACCGAGAGATTTAGAAATTATCATATTAGTTGATAAAAAAACACCTTTCATTTTCTTTTTCTTTTCATTATACAAAGTACAAAATAGAACACACGAAATACAAACGTCGCACTTTGTCTATTTTAATATTTTAAATCCTCATGTCAAGACTTGAGTCCAACAGGATTCGAGATTTGAAATATAAACGATTACGTAATAAATACGTATCTTTTTTAGATATCCTGATTCGGCCATTGTTAGACATCATCATCATCACCAGCAGCATGAGGGATGGAGCAAGCACAGATATTTAATCCACTATAATATAATGAGTGCATGAATCGTACATCATGCATCTCTTGTACACAGTACACAGTAAAACAGTTTAAGAAAAGAAGGAATCCTATTTTCCTCTACTCCGCCTTTTCTTCTTCAAGTTTAAAATCACATGATAATAATAATAATATGACTACAGCAACAGTAACAATAACAATGACAAAAACACTGTTTACTCCTTACTGCCCTACAATCGTTGATAATAATAATACAATAGCTACAGAAAAAAACAAAATGTCCTCCACAACAACAAAAAAACAGTAATGATGAGATTCTGCGCTGTTAAAATGATAAAGTATGAACTACATATATTTTTGTTCTTTCTTGGATTCGAGATTCGTAATTCAATATTCGAGTAAAGATGAGAAATGATAAACGATATTATGTATTATGCAAATTAATGAGTTATAAATAAATGATCCAAAAATATGCTTACCTCTCCATGATGTTGTTGACGACCGTCAGGGGTGTTTTCAGGCAGAAAATATAATTTTAAACTGCAAAATGATTCATTTCGATCCGTCCAAATGAGCTGAATTTCTGCTATGCTCAATACAGGAGAATCTAGAAAGAAAAGGAGCATGAATAAAAATAAAAATTCATTATAAATTATAATTTTATATGATACATATACATGGTATAGTCTATAGTAGATCCCTGGAGAATTATCATTATTATTATTATAATAGAATAGAAATAAAATAGCAATTAATTAATTCACAAGTATTCTTTTTACCTGGCCAGATCCGAACTGGGAAATGGGATGAAATTGTATAGGAACGACCAGAAATTTTTATCGATTTGAAAAATGAGTAGGATCCATGCTTCCCGAAGCAACCGACCAACTGTAAAAAAAAGAAGAAAAAATCGATTGTTTAGTCATTAGTGAAAACTTTGAAAGTTGTACAATATAAGACACAGTAAAATACATAATGCATAACATAAACTAAATAATACATACACAGGATTTACACTACTAAATTCGAAATGCATGGCCCAAGTACCAAGTACAAATAAATGGATAGGTTCAGAGCAACCTCATTTATAATGCAAAACAGAGAGGAAAGAATGAAATAAAAAAAAAACTTTGAATTTAGAAATGATTTGCCAGACATTTTGGTTGATTGTTTCAATCTAGAGACTAGAGATTTTCCTACTGTTCATTTTCCTATACATACACAATACATATTACATATTACACACATATGACGTATTCTATATTCTATTATGTTCTATATGGAGTTGTATCTAAAATTACAGCTGAACGAATTCACACGCTTTTCATTCACAGCTGTATTCAGCCTTTTCCTTCCTTTTTGCCATTCTCCCGTGTCAATTTTGACTGTTTGACTGTTTACAAGACAGGTAATCTTTCTCATTTCAAGCATCAAGAACAGAAAATACAAAACACAGACTATATGACTACGACACTCTGCACTCTAAAATATTACACTTATTATATACAATCTGTACAAAATGTCAAGTCATCTATCAGTCTGTAAAATGGAAAATCTATATGTAAATATCATAACACTGTATATTTTAAGTATTTTACGTATTACGTATAATATTATATCTGTGTACATTACACCAAATATAAAATGTAAAAGTTACTTAAGGTTAACTTGACTCTTGACTTTTGATTCTCGGTCCTCGATTCAACGGATTGTCAATTGTCAAGGAATAATAAAATACAACATTTATAAATAATACACATATATTTTATGCAGTGTGCTTCATATTCTTCAAACTTTTCAATTTTGAATTTAAACAGTAAGCTCGCATGCATCCACAGTGTAAAAAAAATACAAATACACGCACGCCAACTTTTGTACAGTCTACACACAAATGTAAAAACACATTTCATACCATTCTAAAGTTTGAGTAGGAATGGTGAATGTGGCATCTGTCATTGCCCTATTCTAAATTCTATGTAGATTCTGCATAATATACACATATTTATACTCTACATGTTTTCTATATATTGTATATTCTATACGGTAATGATTCCTGACAGTCATTTACTCTACATAGGTTAACAATGCATGTATATTTATACATTATATTGTGTGTATATATATTTTGACTCATAAAATAACATTACCATGATTATTTATTCTTAATTTAGCTTTGCTTAGTTTTTACTTGTGTAATCAGGTACCAACTATCCATCTATCTATCTATATATCTATCTACCTATCCGTCTGTCTACCACTAAATGTATTTATATCCCCTTTCCATTTTCAGTCCCTCATGATTCCTATATGTTATATGTACATCTTATATCTTATATCTCCCCTTTTGTCACCATCGCCATCAACATCCTCGTCATCATCATCATGTAACATGTAAGAGCAGGAGCAGATACACGTAAACACACAGATGAAAAAGTACAAACTAGCCATTTTTTTAAAACTAGCACCTTTGTCTATGTCAACAGTAAAGCTTTTCACACGACTCAAAAAATTAAATGCTATCTATCTATCCAACATCCACCATCCACCATAAACCATAATATATCATGTACCTACATTTAACTTTTTTAGATAGCAAATGTGGGGTGTATAAGTAATATCTGTATATTGCGTCTTTTTTATATTACCCTGTATTAACTAAGCATCATTCACAAGTACTTGTACATGATACATGTGTTATGTGATAAAGTAGACAGTTCTCTAAGACTAAATTGTAATTACATGTAATTATTATTATTATCATCAGGAGAGGGCATGATATTGTGTTTTGTACGTGCATATCAAACACTAGACAGAGTAGAGGATAGAGGATATGATGACCACAAAAAGGATGAGTTCCTCATAAAAAATGATGCCACTACAGATAAAACATAATGTACATGAATTTAATTTAGTGCAAAAGGCATTATTATAATTATTTCACAACTCTGTACTCCGTATGTGTATAAAATATATACAGCTGCATTTATATAACGTGTACTCTTTCTTATCTTTTAAATATGGAATATGGATATTTCTGTACATAAAAAAAAGTTAATTTGTATTGATTGTTGATCCACAGTAAATTTTCTGATTGGGAAACCAAACCAAACCAAAGATACAACTAAATTTTAGCCTTAAGACTTAAAACTTGAATCTCGAATCTCTTTCATATTAAGAATTGAGAATTGAGAGTCAACCGCAAAAGGAAAGAAAGACAAAAACAGAGAGAGAAAAAATGGGAAATTTTTAGAGCAAAAAGGGGTTTTAAGTTTTAAACCATTAGCTATCCAATAGATACTCTTTTAGAATACATATTACATAGTATTACATAGTACATGGTACAATGGGGATATTTTTAACATGAAAAATCTATATTCTATATCCTTTATCCATTGAAATGGCCCTTCAAGATCTTTTAATACTCTATTACATATTATATTGAGGTGAACATTTACATTCTACATTTTACATTCTACATTCTAAACTCTAGGCACTAGAGACACATACACATATATATGCATATATTTTTGTCCATTATCCATGTTCCATAATATTACATTATTATGTACATCTGCACAAGTTTAGTTTAGTTTATATGACCAACAAAAAGAAAGGATAAGATTGAAAGAAGGTAAGCGGGAGAGAGAAAGAGAGAGGAAGGTCGCGTTCGGGCCATGTATTAAAAAAAAAGGATAGAAACTGAAAACGGCAGAGTTAAAAAAAATCCATGTGAAGTTCTTTCTTTCTTTCTTTCTTTCTTTCGTATCTTGATCTGAGCGCTATTTCTTCTCCCTCTTCCTCGCCCTTAATCTAAAGCGTCCATAGACCATAGTCCATATATTATATCTTATATCGTATGCATGTGTATAGGGTATTTTACTATTACTATTATTATTATTATCCTCTCTCACTACTTCTTCTTCCTTCTATACTTTATTTCTACTGAATAAGTACCCCTATGAGAAATTCCAGTAATGCTCCAAACTATTAAAGAATAGATTACAGGATCAACATCATCAAATACACAAAGTTTTTTTTTACTGGGGATCAGTCCAAAATCCTAAAGTCAAGCATTAGTATACATATAAGCATCTCAAGAACAAGTGACAATAATCAGACAAAAAACTCATCACTCTTTACTGTCTGATCTCTGTCTTGTCCACATACAAACAGAGAGCAGGCACAAAAATATTAAACATATTTAAGAAGCTCGATAAAAAAATACATATACAATGTTGTAACAACAAAAACCACAATTATAAAGTTCCAAAACTAAATGTATCATGTCTAGAAATTTTAGAAAATGGCGTATAGTATAAACAGAAAATTCAATATTAAAACTTTCCTTAGACCTTAGACATTCATTTTATTATATACATTTAGATTTTAAGAAACCAGAAACATAAAAAGTGAGGGAGAATGTCAGCCAGCCTCAACAACAACAAAAAAACCACTAAGATTTTTTTAGTATCCGGTGAGACAAAAAATTGTTATTGTATGCAGAGTATAAAGTTTATCAGTGGTATAGAACATTATCTCGTTGACTAAATAAATTATATAGTTTTATTTTATGCTAATTCAAATGTATAAATAATTTTATGTATAAAGTACCCATCCGGCATCAAACTTTTCATCACATGTTACATGTTACTAAAAGAAGCATCACAAAATTAACTATAGACTGACTGGATTTAGAACATGATATTAAAATATTAGGATCGATGTATACAAATTTGCAAAAATAAATAAATTGGTCTTTCGAGGCTAATATTAACTATCAACTTTTGTTCGTATTCTTCTCCTTACCTTACATTTATTTTATATTTTATAAACAATATTTTATTTGCTTTTGATATTTGATATTGAAAACTTATTAACTTATTAGCTATAAGATACTAGATACATGAGGTTTTATGAGTTTTCATTAAATTATTAAGTGAGCTTAGACTTTAAACTATAGTCATTGTAGATTGTGGTAAATTTTATGCCATATATATTTCCAGTTTTATGCATGTCATATCCTCATCGTTTTCGTCATTTAGTACTCTTTTGGAGCAAATTGGAATTTTCATACACTAACTAAATTCATCATATAAATATTAATCAGAACACGTTCATGTTCACATTTCACATTTACACCATACAACATACAAGACACAAAATATTT
>JABASP010003930.1:0-11941 GCA_019776565.1 Sminthurinus signatus
CTAGTATTAGTACATGGTCATACGTTTCTGCAGTGGAATTCCTCCGAGGGCGTCCAACAGCTTCAATAAATTGGAAGGCACTCTACGCTCCATTTTCACGCTCTGTTTGGTTCCTCACCTTTGTCACTGTGGTCCTACTCATAGTGGTCTTCACTTTAAGTCAAACCTCTACATATGATCAAGTTGAAGATCGGATTTCATTTTTTGAAACAATAAAAGGAAAATCGGAATCCCTTTCTAATGAATTGCAGCAAAAACAGATTCGATTGAAAAATGCCTTAGGAAAACAAAGACAAAATATCTTTGAAATGACGATGACGCAGGTAGGTGATGAAAATGAGTCAGAGGAAATACAACAACACCGGATGCTGGAGGTAGTTCAAGAACTGGATACTCGTGTAGAACCAAAGAATCAGAATTTTTTCAAAGAGGCTACAGGAAACTCTCATCTTTGGAAGAAAGTTAAACTTATCAAAATGTTCAATCCAAGCACATTTAGAGGAAATGGAGACGAATCATGGAAGAAGAATATGAATGAAAAACCTGGCAGGTTTAAAATGTCAATGATTCATGAGAGTTTGCTCTTAACTTTAGCCCCTCTATTATCACAAGGGTGGAAAGTTCCCAAGCGAGCAAGATCTTTAGCTCTAATATGGATTTTTATGTCATTCGTCCTCTCCAATTTTTATCAGTCAGATGTAAGACAAAATAAATTTCATTTTACAAGTATTTGTTTCTCATTTTGTAAAAATATATCCGGCACTAATAATTTTTCTTTTCTTTTTAAAATAAAATAGCTCCTGTCACTAATTACAATCCCAACACCAGAGCCGATTCCTCAAACTTTTGAAGAACTAGATCGAAGAAGAGACATGAAAGTAACATTGATGTATCTGCCGGGAATCCCATGTGATCTGTTCTTTCGATACACCAAAATACCTGTAACTATTTTATTCAAACAAAAATTATTTGGTGTTATGAATTTACGAATTATTTTTCAGCCTGCTTATTTTAAATTAAACTAAAATATAATTTGGTCTTTTTATTCCACAGCTATTTGTTCGCCTGAATAAAAAGTTGGAGCGAGTTCCAGATCAACTCGAGTGTGTTCGTAAAGTGGTTACGGAATCAAAAAGAGGTATCCATTATAATTTTAAATATTACAAAACTAGTTTTTCCTCTTTAATAATTATTGTTAAAAATTACATTGGTATATTTTGTGTTATTTTTGTAGTTTGCATTGGATGGCACACAATTATCATGGTAATAGTTTTAATCTAGTACTCTTTTGTTCTACTGATATTAATTCAGTATTCAGTGCGGGTGAAATGTTTTCAAATTTGAAATTTAGTTGATAGTTGATAATTAAATTTATTCTCTTTGGTTTTTGTTTTTAGCCTATAGCGGGAAACACATTGACAATTCATCGTCAAATCCCATCAACCTTTTTTTCAAAGGACAATGCATTTGCCTCCCCAGTTTCAACATCTGTAAAAAAGAACTCGAGATGGGAAGGGGCAATGAGAGAGGTCACTGGGTGGCTGAGAGATACTGGACATATCGGTAAACAAGCAGCACTAAATAAGTTCGATACATTATATATGTACATTAAACAAAAAAGTAGCATTTAGGTTATTGAATTTTTTGGTGTTTGTTATTTTTTTATAGAACGATGGAAAGATGATGTAAAAAACTATGTGGAAGGATTATCAATTGCCCACTTTAAAGAGGAGAGAAGAGGTCCAAAAGACCAGATGAGTGAACAATTGGCACATTTGGAAGAAATGCTTGATGAAAGTGCAGGTGAGAACACGGCCAAACCCTTCACCGTTGGTTTATTGGCCACTCCCTTTGGAATTTTGGTGTTTGGCTCCATTCTTGGGAGTATCTTCTTTATGAGTGAAAATAGATGGACAATGCTTCGTGTTTTTTCCAAGAAAAAGCAAACACAAAACGAAGCATAAATTTCAAATGCTTTTATGGAAACAAACTGTGGGAAAATTGAAATATAATATGTAACTTTTATTTTATTTTAAAACTACAACAACAATAATAATAATAATTAATAATAATTAGTAATTACATCTAAAGACAACTTTGACTCCTTTTCCCAATACAAAAATTGTCAAATCTAACAATTTCATCTCGAAGTTCTGTCATGTCCACAAGACTTCTGTAGATTCCGTATTTACTTCGAACGTAGGTTGTATTGTGACGCCACATGTCAATTTCTGATTTATGGACTGACATCAAAACATGACTGTCATCATCATCATTTATTAGTCGACTAACTGAGAAATTGAAACTACCTTTGTAACCCATAACTACATCTTCTTGTGCATGTACCCAAACACCACGAAATTCATCGAGAGGAGCTTGAGCAATGATCCTTTCTTGAATATTGGAATCGATATGACTGACAACGAGGACGTCTGGATTCCCTTTCCTCGCTTGTAAAGTTATGATCGGCATTGAGTCATCACCACCTACTCCTTTTAATTGGTGAAGATGAGTCCAGGAATTTGATGGCTGGAAATCAGGATCTAATCTAAAATCCCAGGATAAGGACAAAAGTTCACCATCCGTTGCTGTGAGAACCCCTGAATTAGGATCTGGACGAATCTCTGTTCTTTGACGATCCTTTTCATCAAAGAAAATATATTTCAATGTATTTTTATTTGATTCGTTAACAGTTCTACTTACATAGTTTTTGAACCTTTTTCATTATTATTGTTTTACCTGTTTACCACATCGATCATCATCTAGAGATTGATTGACATGAGCATGGAAATAAAACACTGATCGATTAAGAGATTGGTCATGGTTTTGAGTAATGTGTTTCACAGGATGACCACAGTCCGGGAGCTCCGATGCTCCGTATTGTCCAAAAGCGTTGTTAATGAGTGTGTACGTGTCTGAAATTCCATCTGAGCGTAACCAAATTTGACAATGACAAAATTCAAATGTGGACAAAATAAAGAGAAAAATTGTCACAAAAAATATATTTAAATTAAGTTTCATTTTTTATTGCAATGTCAAAAAGTTGCTTCTGTACAAAAAAAATAATTGTAGTAATAATAATGATAAATGAGTTTTTGCACTTGTGTTGAAACTTGAAACTTGCCAAAGATTGTATTTGTGTTTTTGTTCTAGTAAATAAAATACTACAAACTACAAGTGAATATCTCTGTGTATTTGTTTTTTGTACTACATCGTCTGTCATGTTATCTTTTATCTCTTTTGTCATTCACATTGGCAAGAGTGTGTAGTGTGTACACTTCAAAATTAGCAATGGCTTTTAGGTATATGTATCTATTGTGAATACATATTATTCGAACTGGCAAACTCTTTGCATGTCTCGAGCTTTTTATACCCCGCGCCACTTCAAAGATCAAAGGTCCGCCTTTAATTTTCCAGTTGGTAGTTGGTGAGATTGGTTAGCAATTTTAAGACAATTTTGGGTTAAAAAGGGATGCCTTTTTTTAACCATTTGACCAACATCAACTTTTTATAGTTCTCCAAAAACTATCTTTGAATTTGGACTTGGAATCCAGACATCTATTTATCTTCATATTCACATGAGTTTGAAATTCTGTGCTGATTCACATGCTGAATAAGTTTCCTTATCATTTCCCCTATATTTTGGAGCATGGTTAAACCAAGTTGTGACATTTTCATGTACAACTGAATACTTTGGATCTATAATTGGGTTCCCCTTTTTGTCCAAAACAACATGAGTCCACATCTCTTGACAGAGGACGCAGTAGTGATCAACGGTGAATAGATGATGAAGCATGTATTTCTCCTTCCAAAGGAAATATTTTAAATATTCTTGAGGATTTTTATCCAGATATTCAATGTATGAAGCCAGAGCGAGAACTGACGGAAAATCCCGGACATTTATATAAGATGCTGGTGGGACATACAAGTCATAGTTGACACCTCCATAAACAATCGGCACCATATTATTTTCCAGAGCATAGTACGTCTTCTCACTAATGTAGTCAAGACAGAGGGCATTCTCCAGTGCCAAGTAGAATTTATAAGATTGACCCAAATCACCATAGCAACTCGTCCAATTCTTTTCCATCCGTCCTGTCCGACACTTGAAAGTACCACACTCACCATATCGATGAACTGGGAGGAAATGAGAGAGTTGATCTACAAATCCCTCACGATTTGATGCACTGGTACAACGTGTGACTGTCCAGGCGATGAGATGCTCCTTTTTTTCTGGTAAATAGGATTTCATGTACTCTTTTAATTTTCTTGAGGGGAAAGGAGTTGAATTCATCTGAGGGGAATTTTTAAAATTTAGCCAAGATGGAATATCAAAGAAATGAGGTTTGAGAGTTGGCAACGGCAACGGATTTTTTGATTCTGATTTCATTTTTAAATTTGATTTAGATTTGGACTTGGATTTTTTTGCTTTCTTTTCTCTTTTTTCATTGGGGATTTTTTCATAGTGGAAATAAGGAGCAGGAATAGTAGAGTCAAGGCGATAGGTCATTGTCCAATTGAATGTGTCTGAATTTGGAAAGTGTGCTGTTGTATTATAAATTGTTCTGAAAAATGCCGGTGATTCCCACAAGACAAAGACACGGAGTTGATTCTGTTTTGGATTGATTGGAATTACACTATAAAAAAAGAAGATAAAACAACAAGTTATTTATTTTGTCATTTGATTTGTTTTTAGTATTCAAATATCAAAAAATATTAATGCTTTCTTGTATTACAATATTACGTGTCAGAATGATCCAATTTATATTCTAGACCAGTAAAGATGATGGCATGAGCTGACTTGGCATATTTCTTACTGTGCGTCACTGTACATCGAGCTGGACAATCTCGATTCATTTTATTCCCTGATATGAAAAATAGTTCTCGTTGAACATTCTCCGTCGTCCACAGGAGGATTTTGAGACTAGTATTTTTCATTATCTTTTTAACACGAGGATTTTTAACCAGTTTACTTTTTCCGATTTTACCCAGTTCATTCCAACTTCTCAGATTTTTCAAGTGTTTCCAAGGTAATGGTGATGAGGATGATGATGTATTATTCAGTTGTGTCAGTGGAAGAGGCATCGAGTGGATATCTATGCATAATAATTATTATTTGGGACTTTAGTGATAAAATTCAGGATAAAATTAGGAGTAATAATTATTATTATTTAAAAAAAAAACATAATAAAAGAAGATGAAACCTATGAAAATGATGGAATCTTGTGTATTTTTGTAATGAAATGGAAGGAAACAAATTGTCAACAAGATTGCTAAACAGAAGCAGATTTTTGTATAAAACATCATTTTTATATTAAATTAATTAATTAAAAAAATACTTTGACTAACAAGATTTATCATATATACGCACACATTGACATTCATTTGAAGTTGGAAAGCACATGTACAACGTGTACGATTGTGACTGCATTTCCTTCTTTCCTCAGAAGGAAATCGGTATTGACTTATTGAGCTATTGAGAATGAGAGAGTCACATAATATAAATGTTTGGTATTTGGTACATACTTACATATATGTTTAAAGTAATGATTTAAACGACATATTCAAAAAGGGTAGACAATGAATATTTTTATTGTATTTCATTCTCAAGCTTCGAATTAATTACCTCATATGGCCTTCACTTTTCTGACCACATTTTAATTATTCTGCCGTTTCTATTCAGCTAGCTGTAAGAAGTAAGTTATACACAAAATTCTCGTTTTTAAAAGAAAGGGACACTTTTATGACTCATACTGATTGGAATTTCTCTAAAATGTAAATCTCTCTCTATTCACCATGCAAAACGTTTTTATTTAAATAGTACCGAGAGGATTGTGTATATGAGCTAAAAACTCTTGAGTATACAGTATACTAAATGGAATGTAATGGTATATTTTCCAACATGAATGATATAGTCTACTAGTATAGTCTACAGTTCACATCATTTATTCATAAATCATAAACCTTTTTGGTATAGGAATAACCTTCGTTATAACGTCAAAGTTCATTGATTTTGCTGTCAAAAAATAGAAGGGCACAATACCTAAGGGGTTTTATATGCATATGTATTTACATATTTTACATATGTACACCAATATACCCAAAAAAAATTCGTAGCGCTGTTTTTCTACATGAATTCAAAATTCACTTTTCACTTTGCCTTTTGTTAGCAGTGATGTATAATTGTGAGGGTAATTGTTTTTTGCATTAATGGACAATTACCCATTACCAACAATTACCCACAATTACCATTACCAAAAAGAAAATTTTTAACAATTACCGACAATTACAATTACCAAAATTTTCACCCAAACTTAATTACCCACAATTACAATTAGCAAATTTTGAATGAAAATTCATTACCCCACAATTACCATTACCATTACCCAAAAATTTGAATTTCCCGCACTAAAAACAGCGCGGGAAATTCAAATTTTAGTATACAATTACCCCAAAATTACACAATTACCCCCAATTACCATTAGCAAAAAAATTGAATTCAAAAATTACCTCAAATTACCATTACCGGAAAATTTGAAATTGAAAATTACGGAAAATTACCATTAGCAAAAAAATTTTGATTGAAAATTATCGACAATTACCATTAGCAAAATCAATTTACAAAAACAATTACCCTAATTACCATTAGCAATTTCCACAATTATACATCACTGTTTGTTAGTCCTTTTGAAAGTCTTGTGTGTGCAGTTCACGTGTAAAAATATTTGTTGTGTTGTGGACCATGATGCAATAAATAATTTGTGAATTATAATTTATTTATATTGTGAATAGTGGTTTACAAAATGGGAATTGACGATGATCAGGAAGGTTCTAGTGTATTTTTTATTTGTAAATATTGTGGAAGGGCTAATACAGATAAAAACAAGATTTTGATGCATGAGCATCAAGTACATTTAAAAACACCGGAACAGTAAGAAAATACATGTTTTTATTTTTTATGATCTTTATTATTATGTAGTAAAAAAATATAAAAGGATTGATTATAAAAAATCAATCAATTATTGTATAAAATACAACAGTATAAAGTATAACACTTTTAATTGTCAATGTCTAAATTGATTTCTGAAAATGTCATTTTGTTTTGTATTATAAATAGGTGGAAACCTCAAGCTTGTTTTATTCCGAAGAAAATGCGTGCCCTATACCTTTCAAATTATGATACTGCGACGACCACCACTACTACTAATGATGATACTACTACTACAACTACTACTGATTTGAATTCTTCTTCAAACTGTTCATCTTCTTCACCTCCTCATCTTGTTGAACTTTCTTCTTCTCCCATTTCTTCACCTTCACATTTAATTGATGCTCAAGAAAATATTGAACCTAATATTGAAGATAATAAAGTTCAAATTGATATTGAAAATGACACTTTTGATAGTCTACCTGAAGTACAACAAGAAAATGAAACTGAACCGATTTTAGAAGCTGAAATAAAACAAGAAAATGAAACTGAACCGATTTTAGAAGCTGAAATAAAACAAGAAAATGAGATTGAACACATTTTGGTGGAGAATGAAAAGATTTTGATGAAGAATGATCAGATTTTGATGGAGAATGAACTGATGTTGATGGAGACTGAAACTATTAAACCAATTGATGATGTAACCATGACACCAATGACAAAGACAACCATGACAATGAGACCAAGAAGAAAAAGTAGTCTTAAAAATAAAATGGCAGAATCAAAAAGTAACATGAAAATTGATGCTAATACAGCTCTTGAATCACAACCAGTCAACAAAAATAAGAATAATATATCTGAAGCTCAACCTGTTAGAAGATCTAGAAGGAGTCGTGTTCCCAAAATCAAAAGGGATGGTGAAGATAATGAGAAAAATAGTAAGAGTAGCACAAACAAAATAGTACATAAAACACAAAAGGAGTTAAGAAATAACAGTGCTACAACTGCAGCTAAAACAAAAACTAATAATACTAACAATAAAAGGAATAAAAGAATAATTATTAAGAAAATAGTGGAAGAACCTCAATCTGAATCTGACATTGGCTGTCCAAAACTTGATGCTGAACAACAGATAGTTCAGTGTGACTTGTGTAAGAAACGATTCAAATCCTCACAATATTTAGCCCTTCATATGAAGACTCATACAGGTATAATTAACATCAAATATTTATTTTTTTACGTTTTTCCATTTTTATTAATAATTTATTATGTATTATATCATCTTGTACATATTTTTTCTGTAAACATAATAATATGTTTGTAATAATAATAATAATTTTTTGATGAATGATAGTTTTTAATTTTTATATTATATTATTTTTGTTTTTCCTTTAAAAGGTGAGCGACCTTATAAATGTAAAGAATGTGACTATGCTACTTTACAAAGTTCAGCCCTGACCGTTCATAAGAGAGTACACTCTGGAGAAAAACCGTATGTTTGTAGATTTGATTGTGGAAAAGCATTTAGTCAATCTGGAAGTAGACTGATTCATGAAAGAAGTCATACCAATGAAAAACCATATGTCTGCAAGAAAAAAGCCTGTAAAAGAGGATTCACCGTTCTTGCCGCTCTACTGCAACATCAAAAGGCAACTGGACATTAAAAGTTTGAGCTTCTCTCTTTTCTTTTCTTTTTTTATATAAATCTTTTCATAATATAATGATGCTAATATCTTTCATACTATGTTTCAAATTATTCTTGATTTATTGAACCATAATATAATATATATTTAATATATTTGTACAACTTATTTTTCATTATATAATAATGATAAAAGTCTCTCTCTGTTAAGGAATTTTTTTTGATTTGTTTTATAAAAGCGTCCAGACAATTTTATTCCAAATAAAAATGATTTAACTTCTATTATAAAAAACAGTATAAATATATTACAGTCTCATAATATGACTCATATTATGCTAATTTTTCTAGGATTTGTCTAGTAAATTTAATAGCAGTTTCAACTTCTGATTGTAGATCAAATAGATTCATAGTTTTTTGTGAATTTGGTTCCAGAAATTCATTCAAATATTCTTTATATTGAGAAGTCCAGCTAAAAAAATATTGTGTGTAGTATCCTTTACCAAAGTTCAATTTCTGATCTCCAATTTCGGAACAGATGAATTCCAAGGCATATTTTGAAAACACATGATCTTCAATTGAATTCAATATCACTATGAGTGTCACAAACACGTAAAGGTAAAAAGGTCCAGCGCTCTCTCTTTTCTGTATATTATAGTAAGTAATGAGTAATGAACAACCATTTTACTGTATGAATATCAAATGGTATAGTTAATAGTGATATATATATTTTTTCTAAATGCTACAGGGAAACTAGAAGACAATAATAATAATTATTATTATGAAACATATATATACCTTTACAACCAAAATTGCAGCACTGACAGATGTTAAAAAATCAATACTTCCAAATATCTTGCATGACATTTTTGATCGAGATAGATAAATTATAAAGTCTGACACCAAACCAGAGAATTTATTATGTAGTTTCATGAATAATCATAATATTAAAATTACTACTATTAGATTACTTACCTAAATAAGCTTCTACTAGAACTGTCATCCTAACCTAAATCATTCATCCAACGTATAATAATTTTAGCAAAGTTGTGTAATTAAATACATATTATGTTTTGGTACTTACTTCATCAACATGTTCCACTTGAAGAATCGTAGGCAAAATTTGACGGAACTGCCGGAAAAAAAGGTCATCTTTGAGTAATCTCCGAATGTAGTATGGCCGCCATGTACATGTTCCCTTACATACGTCTAAAATGTGAACAACAATAATTTTTTTGTTTTTCTTATGTTCGTGTTTTGAATGATGTTCTTATATATTTAGTATTTAGTGAATGCATATTATGCTGTAGAAGGTATAAAATACTTGGAAAAATACTTAGAATTTTGAGCATTGGATACTCTGTGGGTGTGATGCTGTACTGAGCGAATGCTTTGCTTAATAATTTTAGTCCAGCTGGTTCAGTCAATTCTAGGCACATTTTTGCTCCGGTGGATCGATTTTCGGTTAAAAATCGTAGGACATCCCAATGAGAAATTTGATCTGGTATATTTATTAATTCTGGATCAAATATCTCTTGACTCATCCTCATGATAAAATGATCACAAAGTTTCTCCAGCATATCTCCATCCGCACAAGACAGGGCAGCATAACCAATTATTTCATCCCATCCATCACCTTTATATTTTTCCACCCACTCTAGTGTTTTTTTCTTTAGATTCTGTAATTATTATAAATCATTTTGTCCTCAATAAATAAACGTTATTAATACCGTATGAAAGGTTAAAATTATGTTAATGAGAGAAGTGAAGAATATATATATATGTAATTTTACATGTGCAAACATTTCTCGCATTCTCAGTTCTCTCAGAGTCTTAACACCAATTTGACGGATTCCGTCAACATTCCAGTAAGAACTTAAAATTTCCAATGTCCATTTTCCATATTCTTCAAGGGTCATTGTGAACACACTAGTGGGTTCTTGGGACATTTCATTACTGATTGTGAGTATTTCTGTAGCTTGAGAATATCGAGGTAGATTTAAAATTTGATTTTTATACACGTCAACCATGATAATTTCATAATCAAGATCATCTTGGACGTTCCGAGTTGATTGTTTGAATGATTGTTTTGAAAAGTGTCGCCTTAAATTTGTGAACATTATGTACTATTTTTATTTTATACAAGATATACAAATACAAAAGGTTCCTTTTCGCGTGGCAAACAAGGAGTTGGAAAAGAAACTGTCATTATTTTGCAATGTCCGATTTTGGACATATGTCCAAAAATACAATGAGGATATTGAATGGTGAGGTTTCCTGTTGTGGTTTAGAGTTTAGAAATATACAGCATTCAGCTGAATCATCTAAAGCAGTAATAATTAAGTATTTTTCCTTCTTTTTTTTGGTGTGCCTTGTAATTTTTTTAGGTCTATTTTGTTTTCGATTGTTATATGCTATATTAGGTACTCACGCGCATAACTTTCCTAGAAACCTTTTATGGTGATTTTAAATTTCGTAGAAATAGTTTTTTTAAACTATACATCAAAATGTATAAAGTCTATCAAAAGTCAGAGGTCTGGTTGTCTTGGTTTTCCAAAAAGAGTAAACTGTCTACAGTAGGAGTATTTGAAAAAAAAAATGCTTTGAATTCTATAGACACGTTTGAATTATTTTGTACTCAATTATCAGATTTTCTTTTTTTTAATATGAATCACTTTAGTTTTGGACTTATTACAATAATTTTTAAAAATATTCATACTACATATAAAATACTTTGGCCTTTATAGCGGATGCGATCGTTAATCTCGTTTTATGATTTGTTATTTGATAGGTATCCCATTTTCCGTAGCACGAAACGATGTTCATCAGTTACTAAAGAACAAAATAGTGGTAAATTTTTCTTTTCTTTCCAAGTATTTTTCTACGTATTTTCACTACCGTCATAGATCATTCATAATTTAAAACATACGAAATATTGAATGAAAAATTACAAAAACTACTCAATTTTTTTCATTTTTCGTGTTGTAATTACAGGTGGGATATGATCTACATGAAAGTTTGAAGACGATGCTTCTTGATGATGATATACCAAGTACTTTCATTCTTTTATAAGTATACCTTACGAATGCCATAATATATTATAGATTATTAACAGTAGAAATTAGATGTATTAGTAATTCAATAAAAGTTTTACTTTGAAAAAAAATTACTTTGATATTTGAAAAGGGAGTCTTTGGCGTGATGTCGCTACTGCAAGGTAATTATTTCAATTGATACACTTTTAATTTTTGATAAAATAATTATTGTAAAAGTTAACTCTTTATCGTTACTTATGTTGTACACTAAAACTAATAACTTATAATTTCCACAGAAAACTTTCAAAAGGTTAAGAATAGGATAGTCAACGAAATAAT
>JABASP010003931.1:0-11939 GCA_019776565.1 Sminthurinus signatus
GACCTCTAGAGGTCACATTTTTTCGAAATCGACAAATCTGAGAAATTACTTTTTAGTATAGACCTAGAGAAAGCGATAGAGCCCAAGGTCGTCACAATCCGCTGAAAAATGGCTGTACAGTGGCACTTTATACATTTTGCTCGAATTCTGCTCAAATTTCCAAAATTACATCAACTTTGGCGACCTGTAAAGGGCGTATTTTAACGAATTTCGAAACGGACGAAAATATTCCGGTGTAGAATTGTCTAGAGAAGCCGCCTGTTTTGGAATTTTTCAAATCGGATAAAAAGCGGCTTCATAATCTTGACCCCCGTTTTTGATATCCCCATTTCAGCCAAGAATTTCAAAATCCGCCCCACCCACCCCAAATTAATTTTTTCGAAAAAAACTTTTAAGAATGATGTTTTTTTGTCCCTAGCAATACGTTTTTGAAGGTTTTTTGAAAAAATTTGATTTTCGAGATTTTGACGTCTACTAGCTCGTAAAGTTAGTCAAATAGTGAATTTAAATTTACTATAAACTATAATATATTTTTACTCTACACTCTATTACACATAAAAGATAAAAGAGAAGCGCACGTGTACTTTATTCTAGCTTCTGGATTCTATAGTTTACCGGAATCAAGTCCTTGGTCACATCCTTTTTTTCCCTTCCGGATCTTCCGGTCTCTTGATCTCTTGACAAAATGGGAAAAAAGGTACATCATCACATTTAGATTAGACATTAGACACTAGAGTCCGCTCGAGCTAGAGTTGGATTTTGGATTGAATTAAAATCAAATCAAACTTTTATATCTCAATTCTAGATTCACAATTTCATGCACTTTTGAAACAATTTACAACTTACAATTACACGCTTCAAATTTCAAATTCAAATTACATGTTATTTTTAATTTTTTTATATAGTCTGGATTTTTGATTATGATTTTTGAATATTTGACGTCACACCAAAAACTGCAGTAATAATTTAGAAGGAATATTATAGAATGCAATGGATTTTTAAGTGCATTGTTGCATGTGATGCGATGTGTGTAATGTGTAATCACAACAGTCAACAGTCTAAAGTCTAAAGTCTAGACTGCGTACGCACTTTTTACTTTTTACACGCTACTCAAAACACAAACCTCTCTTCTCCACTTTATTCTCCTCTTCGACACTCGACACTCTCCGCTCAACACTCAACACTCGACTCACTAACAACTAGCAATTTGACAGTAATTCCGCAATTTGGCAATTATTTGGAACAACAACAACAAAAACTGTGATTTAAAATACAAACAGCAAACAAAGAACAAACATCAAACATCAAACGGAAAATGTACGACGTACGACGCCAGTGCGATGATACATTTTCAATTTTCAGTGTATCATATTCATAATTCATAATTCATAATCATAACAATAATAAAAAAACTAACAACTAACAACTCTAACAGCCTTTGTATTGACTATTGTAACAACTTGAACATTGAACAGTCTACATTGTACTTTGTATAATATTTTATACAGTTGTTTTGTGTACTTTGTACATTAACAATGATAATAAAAATACAATAATGCAACCGAGTCAACTTGTTCAGTTGTTCAGTTGTTTAGTTGTTCAACTCGTTCTCTGTTCTCTGTTTCAGTCCACCGTCTTTTTCTTTAGTTGGATTTTGGATCCATAATATCGTACTTTGCTCTACCATGTAAAATGTACTTGCTCACGATGAATTTGGTATGAAGAGTTTCTTTGAGTCTTTGAGTTCTTTGAGTCGTGAATTTTTCAAGCTTTGAGCTTGGGGTTTCAGCCTACAGTTTATGCAAAGTCTGATTGTGACTCTGATTATGCCCGCAGCAACTTTTTCCTTCCCTCTACATTTTACATTACATTTTACATTACATTTTACATTACTTATTACTTTGCAGTGAATCAAATATCAAATCCATCTAAACGTCTTCTTCTCCTTCTTGTTACTTGTCTTGTCTTTTATACCTATAACTTACTTACATACTAAATACACATGCTTTTTGTATTTACATAATAATAAAAGGAAATACAAAATACACACACAAGACAAAGTCTTCAATCTTACTTTTTGTAACGTGTACTTTTTACTTTTTACTCTTGACTCTTTACACGTTGATGCAGAAACTCACTTTGAATGAGGAGGCTCAAGAGTCAAAAGTCGAGGATGGACTTTTCATTTCATTTTCACAGTGAGCTGGAAATGCAGATGCTAATATGATACCCACACACTAAACACCAAACACTAAACACAGAATTTAAATCTTGACAATTCACAACTAAACACTGAATACTTAATACTGAATACTGAATCATCAGATGCACCAAAATAATGTGCAACAGAGAATAGAGAATGGAGATGTTTTTTACTTGTAAAGTCTAGAGTTGATCCTCTGGCTCTTCCTTTTTCCTTTTAAATCTTCACTTTGAAGCACCACCAACACACATAACTCGAAACACACCAACACCCGCAAAGTCCAAGTCCAACAGTTCAAATTTCAAATCCCAATCCAATGCCAATGCCAAAATGACAAGAACAGCAGGAACAACAATGGGAATGGAAAACAAGAAACAACTAACCAAAAGGAAGAACCAAAAGCCGCGCCGTCCCAACAAGAAGGAAAGAGAGAAACTCACTCGCTCTTTACACTCACTCACAGTCCACAGCCGCAACCGCTTCAGCAACAGTCAGAATCTCGACTAAACTCTGAGCTCAAAAACTCGAGTCGACTCGAGTCGACTCAACTCGGCTCTACAGCTCCAACTACAGCCAGAGCCAGAGCCAGAGTCTAGACTCACAGAGAATACAACAAACAAGTAAATCAGTGGAAAGAGAGAGAGAGGAGCAACAGCTTTTGAACTTGAACGACTTGCGTTCAATGTTCAATGTTCAATGCTGAATAGAGTTGCATTTTCTTTCAGAGTCCAGAGTCCAGAGTGCCCACAAACAAGAAACAAGAAACCAGCATAATAGAGAAAACACACCAAAATACAAGTACAAAATTATATTATTCGTATACTGAAAGTTGAAAGCACTGCACAAATCCTACAAAGTACAAAATAGACAGAAAAATAGGCAGTGACTTTGTGTTTTGAAGACAGTCTCAAGTCTCAAGTCAAAGCCAAAGCCAAAGTCAACGTGGAAACCAAGTGAAGCCGTCTGTGACCAATACACACAAAATACAAAATACAAAGCAAAATCCACAAACTACACAAATACAACAGAGTTATATAATTTTGTATATTGTATGTTGTAAAGGAAATAGGAAAAGAGTACATGTATATTATACATGTGTAAAATAAAACGGATGGGTGAATAGTAACTGGTAAATGGTAAATAGAAGATGGAAGATGGAAAAGATGTCTCGTAACTCGTAACTAGTGGATGTTGATGCACATGCACAAAACTACATAATACATATTTATCTTATACGTATATAGTTTTAAAGCTAGAGCAATTTCCTTTGAATTATTATTTCTCAACTGTCTCCGCTTTTCTTTTCCCTGTGAACTTTGTAGTTTGTAGTATTTCTTACGCATCTATTTTATCCATGTACAGAATTTCCCTCCTTTTTACTTTTTACACACGTGCATAATATATTATGTAGAATTTGGAGTATAGTATATTTAAATCTACATCAACTTTGTACTTTGTACATCTAACTTCTAAACTTTAGAATCTAAAGCATCACACATATCACATGACATAACATATAACATTACATGTTACATGTTCCATGTTTCATGACATAACATTTCCTTTCTCTGCCGGAATCCCGAATCCGGAATTGAGAAGCATTTACTTACAATTTACAATTTCGGGGTTTACTTTGTACATTCTACAGTCTAAAGTGTACATTGTACATCTTCATTCCTCATTCTTCATCATCTATACCTATAAAATCCACATGTACCATGTACAGTAACTGTAAAACTTTAGCTTGGTTTTTCCCTACATTTTTCCCCGGGTCAAAGTGCAACACAAATATCCGCATCCGTATTCTTTTTCCTGGTTCGCCTTTTTATCCTTTTTTTTCTATGCCTGTATCGTGTATCTACAATATCTATTTTATATTTTACCGACTACCGAATACCGACAAAATTTGTCTTCCTACCGGAATCTAGAATGTAGAATGTGTAGAATTCTAACATGTGAAATATCTTTATTTTTTCCTCAATCCTCAATCCTCTACTCTTTAGTCTGTAGTCTACTTTCCATGTAGTTTTTACATTTCCTGAGTTTTTTCTTCCTCTGACTCGTTCAGTTTTATGCCCAAAGTTGTGGATTGTGGATGGTGGAATTACACATGTAATTCTGCGAGAGAAAATATAAAAAAACCTAGAAAACGTAAATTCCGAATTCAGATGTAAGTTGTACATTTGTACATTTTACATTGTACATTGTACACGGTGAGTAGTGAATAGAAAATCGTACACATTACACACCCATTTTTTCCGAATTTCTGTCTTGTTTGTCTCTCTCTGGAAAAAAAATCCTTGGGTTTGCTTTGTTAAATGTATGGGCTCGTGCTGTAAGTGTGTCTTTTTATTTCTTTTTTCTTTTTCGGCATTCGGAATTCGGAACCATCAACAACAGTCTCAATTGCTCCCATATCACAAGCAGCACAAGCAGCAAGTAGCACAAGTCACAAAAGTCACAAGTCTCTCTCGCTCAATTTACAAACCACAACACAATACACAATACACAAAATACTGTTCAACTAGGGTATTTTTTTTACCAGCAACGAGACACAAAATACAAAATGTACAGTGTACATGATAATTATGCATAAGACTTGAGTTGACTGCTCCAGTTAGCTGCAGTATCCAGTGTCTAGTATCCAGATCCAGTTGTTAGTTGGGTGAGTGAGTTTTGTGAGGCTGAGGAGCTATGAATGAAAATGCTTCTGGAGTCTGCGGTTGTTCTTGTTCTTGTTGTTTCTCACTCTTGACTCTTTTGACTCTCGTTTTCCCCTCTCCATTTCCCAATTGCCCCTATAATAGGAATACCAAATACCAACTAGCGAGTCGACTTGTATGAAGTATGAAAGGAAGAATGCTGAATGCCGAACTGGAGATGCCGGCATCTCGTCCTCCTCCTAAATCTTCCTAACAATCTAAGACATTCCAAACCGTCAATATGTACAATGTACACTGCACTCTTTGTTGTGTGTAGGTATTCTGGTGGTATGAAGAATGAAGAATGAGGGCAAGAGAGCCAAGTGTTATTCAATTCCACGACCATTTACCCAAATGTGGTATGCTGGGAGTTGGGAGCTGGGACATGACTCAAACGGCATACTATAATGTTTAATATCTTTTACATATTGAAAGGGAAAAAGGTATACATATACTTTTGACTTTTGGGTAAAGAGTAAAGGGTAAAAAGTAAAAAGTAAAGATATCATGTGTACTTGGTATTTTATGTATTATATAAACAGAAAACAGAAATATATTATGCATTATGTAGAGGAATTCCTCCAGGAAATAAGATGAACAAAGTGTCAAGGACAATGACAATGACAATTCATTTTAATTCCGATTCGGGAGGAATTCAAACACATTATTTTGTATTTCCTATTTCCATTCAGAATCAAGAATTGAGAATCAACAGAGCACAGAATACTGAAAGGGAAAAAGCAATCCAAATTCCAAATCCTGTAATATTCTTCCTTTTATCTGGTATCTTTAGTATTTTGTCAATTCATCATAATATTATCTACAAGCTAGATGCTAGATTCTACAAGTATAATTTGTACTGTATAGCTTTAGTTTGGTGGAAAAACATAAATTTCTGACTTGGCTTATTTTGGCTAGGCTTGATAAAAATAAAAATAAATATTATGCAAATCACCAAACACAAAAGGAGATGAGAGGAAACTCTGTGTGTTATTTTTATATTTTAGTATTTTTGTACTCTTTTTCAGTTTGATGCTGAGATGATACTTGATAAAATTAGATCCGCCTGATGAGTCAGTCACACAGCACAAAGCACAAAGCACAGCTCATGTTTATTTTTATTTTGTAATTTATTTCTTACAATTTACAATAGTTTGGTCACTTGTACTTTTTTGTATGTTGTAGATTGTAGATATTCCACGGGAGTATTTTTTATTATTTTATTGTATTATTATTATCATGCTTTGCATCACTAATCAGGAATCAGTAGTGAATATAGTAATAAAAATTATCATTCTTATTGCAGTTTTATTGTAATGATTGCAATTACTTTTCTCTTGTTCCAGAAGTATAAAGTGTGTAGCTTTTTCCTTTTTTGTCAGTAGTCAGTATTAAATGTACATTTTCATTTACATTTTATTCAAATTTACAGGTAGGATGTTTTATATATTTTCTATTTTATATAAAGAAACAACATGTAGATCGTTCATATGCCTATTCATATTATACTTTGTATTTTGTATACAGTGAGCTTTGACTTTTTTGTACCTACATGATGAATATTAATTGACTTTTCCTTCTCTTCTGAATCCATTTGCACTTACATAAACTTGTAAGTATTTAAATTTTACTCATTTAACTTTGGAGTTTGAATCACTACAACTATTGTACTATGAAAAAGCAAAGGAAAAAGAGTTAAAATATATTTTCATCCCATTTCATTTTACTGATATTTATTATTTCAACGCTCACCGTTCATCACATGTTTCTCATTTCTCATTATAGTTTACTACTTTTTATAAATTATATTTTGTATTATATTTTATGCACACTTTTTCAAAGGAGTAATAATATTATATAATAATATTAATTTACTTGGCTGCTGTTCTTTTTCATCCTGTTTCAAACAGAGAGCAGAGAACACAGTGAAAACAGAGGGGAGAAAAAGATAGATAAGATGAAAAAAATGACCTGTCTGTCACTGCCACCATTAACCATCAACTATCCTTACATAACATACATAATATACATTTTATACTATGTATCAAGTTTCCTCCACTCCTATAATATGCATACAAAGATATATCATCATCATCATCATGTATCATGTACTTCCACCTGGACACTCTTTTTCCTTTTACTTACACCTCGCCGAAGAAGAACATGTGATGATAATATTAAATTATTAAAACATGTTGTATAATATTTTACTTGGTCTTTTAATTCTGTTTTTGTCTTTTCCGTCCTCAGTCGTCAGTCATCATCTTCAATCCTCATTCTTGTTTTGTCCTCAATTTTAAATGTTAAATGTACTATTTTGTCTTTTCTGATTTTTGAGGAATGAGGAATGAGAAATGACCATCTTTCACTCTTATGTATAGTTCTTATTTCTTATATGCATTTTTACTTTGTACTTTGGATACTGTTTACTGTTTAGGAAAACCTGTTAGAATACAATAAAATAATATGCTTGTACTTCTATTGTATTTTGTACGCACAAAGAAATGTGCACTGTGCATATTTAATAGAATGTGATGTGTTGTGTCAAGTTCTCAAGTTGTGTGTGTGATAGTGTTGGAGAGAAAAAGAAAAAAAGAGTCTCCTGTATCAACTATCAACCATCAACCCTCATTTACATTTTTTAACATGGAAATTTAGTGCTAGTAACTTGTAAATGCTTACACAGTTTCTAAATGGCATTTTTTATGCGGAGGGTGTCAAACTTTTGGCCTTTTATATTATACTTTACAGTTTACAGTCTTTATACTTTTCATACGCACTTTACAACATGTATTATATTTTATATTAAATTATTATAAAATACTACAAAGTAACTAGTAAATAGAGATTGATATAAAATCATACGTACATATGTATAATCATAATCATATAATCAGACACAAGCTGAACTCTCACCCATACTTTATAATACTTTATAAATGTAAATGCAAATGAAGAATGAAGAGAAAAAAAACAAGTTGTATAAATAAGTAATGTGTGGATTGTGGATGATGAGATGATATGAGATAAGTACGAGTGATATTATTATTAAACAGTGTATTCAACTCAACTGTATGTATAATAATATTATAGTATTTGGAGTTTGGAACTTGGAGTAAGCTGAATAAATAATAAATATGAAGCGTATGTGATGTGATCTGAGTTGATGGCAAATATTATACTGAAGGTACTTTGAATTTACACTTTACACACTACACACCGTTTGTGGTTTTACATGTGGTTGTCATAATAATCACTATTATGATTACTATATGATTGTTGTTGTAATTTAAAGATGTATTATTATTTATTATTACTACTTTTACATTTACACTCAGGCCTCAATTCTCCATAAAATGTACAAAATACAAAAACTTCCTCGTTAGCACAGAAAATAAATGGAAACTCAAGTCTCAACTTTGGAGTGTAGATTTTATTGTAAATTGTGGGTTCAAGTATAAATAATAATTATTATATAAGCATAAAAAGATGATCCTTTTAAATTTGAAATATTACATTCAACCGTAAACATTAAATTCACCTATTTCTTCCATTTTCTCTATCTGTATTTTCTACTTTATTCTCATATTCGATTTCAATTCCACACACTAAAAAAACTCGAGAATCTAGAATCTAGAAACTAAAAACTACTGATGAGTAAATCAAGAATTGAAAGAATAATATCGTATTACTCTGGAAGAAAATGAATGAAATGTAATATTCTGCAAATGCCAAATACCAAAAAAAGGTTCAAGTTGTCAATCCAATTTAAATCTTACTTTTTGTGTAAGATTGTGTATTGTTTATTGTGTAACAATTCAATATTCAATGTTATATAATTTTATCATCTTTTGGTTCTTTTGATTATCTTTAGGTTAAAAAAAACTGTAGTAATTTTTTTTTCTAAAGTTTAAATCTTTTGTGATAGTCTCTCCTTTTCTTTTCTTTCTTTCTGTCTTTTACTTATCAACTTTTTCTTTCAAAGTATTATCTAATCCACTGTACAAGTTGTTGGCTTTTTTTTACGTTGACGCTAATTGAATTGAACTAAAATCGAATCAAATATCAAATCGAAAGGGAAAGGCCGTGAAGAATTTGATATACATAATACATAATATATAATATTGTATGTTGTATGTTGTATTATGTAAATGAACACGCCTGAGCTAATCATAATGTCAAAGGAAGAACTGGTGCATGTTAACCATGTTATATTTAACAAAAAGGTATACAAAATATACCTGGAGGATGAAAAAAATACCTACACGATGCTCTGAAAGGGTTACAATTTGTATGATATCTTGTAAGAAAATAAATTGCATTGAAAGGGTTGATGAGGATTCAGAATGAAGGATGAAGGATCGAGATTCGAGGATCGAGAGTAAGTAAGTACAAAAAGTACAAGGAGCCAGAACGAATTTGTACTAATACTTGTGTATATTTTTTCTATCACTCTTGACTCTTGATTCTTGATTCTATCTTCCCAATCTACATATCTATCATATCATAAGAAATAAGAAGGTAAACACAGTACACAGTTTACAGCAAAGAGTAAAAAATGCATGTAGCTACAAAAGCTATAGGTGTTTATACACAGTATTTTTTCTGCCTGGTGCTTTATATGCCTAATATAAAGAATAAAAAATAAAGAAGACAGTGTCTTGTTAATATTAGTTCAGATGAGAGGATTGAGGATCGAGGGACGGAAGAGAGAAAAGTAGCTCCTTGTTCGTTCTTCGTTCTTCTTTGTACATATTTTGTGTCCTGGAGGCAAAAGTTGTTGTAGGTACATTTTCCACTTTACACTGTATACTGTGTGTAAATCTACATAAAATCTGGATCCTAGATTTTACACTGGATTCATCATTACAATTTACTATTGCTGTTACTGTTGCTGTTTTTATACCATGTCATGATGACGATGAACAAGGCGAAGGCGAGGATGATGATAGAAAAGAAAGAGGAAGAACACAAGACAGGAGACCGACTCACCAAAGAATAAGACGTGATTTGAAATTTGGATAAATAGATTGTGAAAATGAAAGTAGGTATAATAGAAATAGATTACAAGTTACAAGTACACATTTATATGCGTGTACAGTGTACAGTGTACAGTGTGCAATAATAAAAACTATACAAAGTACAGAGTGCAGAGCACACACACCACATTGTTGTCATAATAATATACTAATTTTGGGGTTTGTAACTACTTGACGAAGACGAAAATATCTCATGTACAATGTACAAAATGTACATCTCTATTCAAAATTCAAGACTCAAAATTCAAACACTCACTCCAACTCTCGAGACTCGAGTTGAGAGTTGAGAGTAGAAAGCATACATAGAAAATAGTTGTATTTTGTATTTGAAATTATACTAGTAGACTAATGATCCTGGATATTGGATATACAGATGCTAATGGTACACGCATCAAAATCTCAAATCTCAAATGATGTTACACACAGTTAGAGAAAGCTTCTTCTAATTAACACTTACCAATTTGTAGATATAGAATATAGAATATGTGACTGACTTTAAGTACTTGTACACAATACACAATACACAAAACACTGCATTTATTATTTACACAATACAATACACAATGTACACTGCTCTGCAAAGTGCAAAGTACACAACAAAAATCAAAGGCTACTTAACAAATCTTCTAGTCATAGTGTCAGCATGTCACTTGTCAATTATTAATGTCATTGAATATTTCATGTTGAAGCTCCTTTGATTGAGAATTAAATTGAGACACAAAAAGACACAAATAGTGCAACATTTATTTTTTTATTACTGTTATTATAGTCGATAATCGATTCTCGATTCTCGATTCTTGCACTACAAAACTCAATCTCAAAACAAATGTTAAAAAATAAAACAAGAGTCTGTAAAATTTACTGCATATAGTTGAGGCTTCTTCCTTTTTTCCACCGAATTGAACACTACACTTTACTCACTACAAACTACACACCTCACCACAGCGCACCACATCACACAACTGAGGAAAAAACCACCACAACAACAAATTTACCTGTACACTGTACATTGTAGATTGTAGATGCATTAAAATTTTGTTCCAGCTCAGGAGTTACAAGTTTCTGTTTTCCTGGAGATTCCAATCCATTGTAAATTCTGAATTCAAAATTTAGAGTTCAGAGCTTTCAGCTTGCTCAGGATGCTCAATGCACAGCTTGTGTAGTTTCTAGTGTTTAGTGTTTACCTACCTACGAAAATCCTACCCATGTCGTATTATATGCATCATTCATGTATGTAGAATGTAGAATGCACACTGCACACCGTTGACTATACACAAAATACAAAGTACAAAAGTACAATGTTTTCCAGTCATTTTATAATTTATAATAATACACAAGAATATGATGCATAATGAGGGTAAAAGAGGAGTGTGTATCAAATACACTGGACATTGTACATATTGAACAAGGAATGTTCTTTTACAACTACATGTACAACTTTTTCTATTATATTCACAAGTATACGGGATACGGGATATAATCTGATCTATTACATATTCTATAGGAGATATGCATACATTTGACTAACGAAACTAAAAGTGGTCATGAGAATGAGAGGAAAATGAAAACAGAAAATAAAGAGGAAGATGTACAATATATAATATAAATCCCTAAATAAAGGTAGCAGACTGAAAACCAAAAACCAAAGCACAAACTATACATACATTGTCTACCTTCAATCTACAACCTACAACCTACAAGTAACACTATGTATGTAGAATATAGAATGCATTATCCGGCTATGCATAATGCATAATCATAGGTACTTTTGGCTATCTAGTGTAGAGTGTATTACACAAGTTTAAGACTCGGACTCATCGTCAAACTCTCTCTCTGTCTGCATACATGAGTGTAATAAGGTAATAAGTAATAGTAGTAAAATGGGAAAAAAGGGTCGAAAGTCGAAAGGGAAAAAAGTCGTATAATATAACATAATACATAATACATAATATAACGCATCATATCATGGTAATAATAATACCTACTCGTCCTCAT
>JABASP010003932.1:0-11937 GCA_019776565.1 Sminthurinus signatus
GGGGGTCAACAAAAATCAAAAGGACTTCAACTTTATCGATGCATGCTGCGCTACCCGCTCGCGATGAATAGTTCATCAAGCGAGTATTAAAATCGTGTTACATCACGATTTAGATTTTTCTCTCCAGCTCTGACTTGTATGTACCTTGTACCTGTATTATGTATTATGTAATAATGCTGCTTTGTGTACTTGAAATTTCATAGTCACTGTTTCAAAATTTCAAACTTTGTGATATTATTATGATGATTTTATCTTTAATAATTTAATTTAATTTTACAAAAGTAGTCTCGTAACTCTTGTCTCTTCTCCTCGTAACTTTTGTAGTAATAAAGTAACATGGGAAGCTGCATGCTGCATGGCAGTTGATTATATTTGTGTACTGTGTTTATGTACAATGTACACTAGTACTCTAGAGTGGAGATGAAAATAACTTGGACACAGTCTCTGCCCTCCCTCTTCCATCTTTTCTGTGTATACCTACACATTTATTTAGTAAAAACAAGATCAGAGAGAATAAGTGACGCTTCTTGCCCCCGTCTTCGTCTTCGTCGCCATCTCCTCCGTTGCCTGCTGTTTACTGTTTCTGTTTACAATTTACAATAGTAAGAGACACGAAGAACAAGAAGAAAATCTTTTCATAGGAGCCGTTGCCACGAAACTCGTTAATTTTATCACGTATATATCTATAGTTATCTATCTTTCTCTCCTTCCTCCCTTCAAGTTTACTTTAGCACTTAATCTATCAGTAGAACTGAAACTCAAAGGGCGCTCTCTCTCTGTTTCTCTCTGTGTTTCTCTCTTTCGGTCTACTTTTTGTCATCTCTTTCTCCTTTCTCCCTGATTCTCTGTACTCTGTATAATAATATTAAAATAAACAATGAACAGGGACCAGTCATAGTGCATGCTATTAAATTGACCGGCATCTTCATCTTTGTATCTAATAAAAAGAAAAGTTAGTTGAGTTAGAGCTTGGAAATTTTGAAAGGTGCATCTTCTCCGTTTAAATTTAGTCACGAATTGATTATTAAACATTAAATACTAGTAGACTGAAGACTCGAGAACCCAAAATAATCGAACATCAAAGAGAGAGAGAGAGAGAGAGAGAGAGAGAGAAGTTGGCTGTCCATTTTCTAGTCTTATATTAATGCAATCTGTGTACAGTGTACATTAATTCATTACAAAGTTTATGCTAATAAATACAAATATAATAAAATCAAAGTCCATCAAATCAATTTTTGGAAACTTTTTGAACCATCCAACAAAATAAAAGTACTTTATTAATGTAAAAATAGCTTCAGGTTTCAGGCTTTTGTACAGTGCACAGTGCAGAGTGTACATATGAGAAGTGTACAGCCTTTTTTTCTTATGACGCCCACGTGAAATGCCATAAGCTTCGTTACTATATTCTATGGACTCGATTACACTCACAATTCACAGTCTTTATCAGGAGAAGAAGTAAAGAGGTAAAATAAAACATGTAAAAGAAATGGTGAAGCAAAAGAGTAAAGTGGACAAAGACAGAGACACAGAGAAAAAAGGACAGTGTTGTAATGGCTCAAAAAACTTTTTTTCTTCCACGTCCTTTCCCTCTTGTAGTTTCTCGGGATATCTTTTTCGGCTTAGCTTTAGTGCCCATATAAAAGATTTGCTTAAGTCGTTCCTTCGTCTCCGTCTCTGTTTCTGTCCTTTCCTCTTCATTCTTTCTTCTTTTTATTCTTCTTGTTCTTCTTTTTCACAGCTGCATGTTGCATGTAATATGTAATGCTATCTGCTATCTACCGTCATCTCCCATCTTACATCTTACATCTTATACTTTGTATAACTAGTCTCTTTCTTCCACCTTTTTCTAGTATCTTGTGCAGAAATTCAAAAATCCAATCCTCTTTTCCTCAGAAGAAAAAACAGTTGTGTTAACTCCCGCTTTCTCTCTTTTCTCTTTAGGAGTTACTTTCACTTTTTCTTCGTTTCACTTTAAGCTTTAGTTTTTGTTTCAACTTGACGCAGTTCTATTTCTGTTTCCTGTTTTTGGGGTGGGCAAAGTCCGTATCTAACTTTCTCTCCTTTTTTTCTCAGTTCTCAATGTGCAACTCGAGATTCAAGATGTAGAATGTAGAATTCAGTATGAAGGAAAAGCGTCATTTTCCGTTTCTCTATTTCCATTTTCATTCCCCAGTCTTTGTAATTCATATGTAAATGAATAGTGTTGAAACTTGGAAGCTCGGACATAAACCAAAAAAAGGATTAGTCTGTAAAATGTACAACGTAAAATCTCGAGTTTCAATGTACGGCAAAAACCCTGCACAACTGTACATTGTAGATTTTAGATGATGATGGAAAAACTAGCAGCTGCAATCCTTTCTTTTCACTTTCTCCTTGTCTCCTTGTGTTCGCTCCCACTCATCCCGTCACTTTCTATTTTCTATTATTCTGCACTCTGCTTTTTATTCTACAGTTGAAAAATGAGATTGACACTGTAAATTGTTCCTTGTATTGTAAAATGTCGATAGTTTTTAGAAAGAATACAGACTACAGACTTGCACATGAAAATCTGATGTGAACGTCCTTTCCATTCAAATTGAAAAGGAAGGTCAGGTCGATCCAAGTTGAGTTGAGTTGAGTCACGCAATACACAATACAAAAAGAATGAATATACTTTGTGTAGTATACTTTCCAATTTTAGTACAACTTTTCCTTCTGATGATGCAGATCCAGCGGAGTTTTGTATTTTGTACCATCTATGAATTAGACCTAGAACATTTAGAACTGGAGCATTTTGAGCTCAACTGTTACTTCTGTTCCTTCTCTCATTCTCCATTTTCAAGTTCCCACTGGTACAAAATAAAAAATAGAAAGAGGAAGATGGAAAACCCAAAGGGTATCTTTTATCTTCTTTTATCTCTGGACTCTGGACTTTGGACGTATGTATGATGTATGATGTACGATGTATGTTGTATGTATTATGGATGTATCAGGTGTTCTTTTTCCGACTTTTTGGAATTCAATTTAAAACCTCCTCATCAGACTTTTCATTCCTCGTTCGTCATCCCGATTCCATTGTTCCGATGAATGCTCTTCTTCGTATAGTATTTGAACTAACTGTAAGAGTAATTTTTTTTTGCAAGAGAAAGGTTGAACCAATTTATAATTTATAATTTAGCCTGTGTGTTGTGTGTATAATGTATTATAGATTGTATTGTATTTTGTGGAGTGGAGAGCATTATAATTAATTAGCCTTTCTAGATTGCACATTGTACAGTGTAAATTGTAAATTGGACAGAGAAGATTCTACTCTTCTTGGAAAAATTTCTGTTCTAGTGTGAAATAAAAACGGGTTTCTTGTGAACCCTCAAATACTCAAATACTCAAATACCCAAGTATTTGTAGGTAATATTTTACTAGTATTTTCACATACGTTTCTACTTCCGTTCTCTTCCCTTTTAGATTTTAGCTCATTACTAAAACTGGAGGAACTTGAACTGGAGTAGAATATAAAACAGCTGGTTAATTTAGGCCAGATTTTTATACGTATGTATTTTTAGTATTTTTAGAACGAATGTGAATAAGAATGCAAATGCGAATGTTCCTTGCCCTTTTCTTACTACTTTTTTTTCTTTTTCTTTAGATCCCGGAAATAAATTGAGAAATGAAATTTGTCTTCCCTTTCCTCATCCTTGATTTTTCATCTTATGCTCCTTCCTTTTTCTTTCAGTAATCTACAATCTACTGTACAATCAAACATGTAGGATCTACAATCTAGAATCTAGAATCTAGATCTTTCTTGGTAAAGAAATAGGAAAAAGAATGTACTTTTCACATGTGCGCTGTAGATTCTAGATTTTAGCCTACACATCCCACATCTTTCGTACTTTTTACTTTAAGTCATTTGCCATTTGCCAGATCCAGCCGTTCCGTTCTGCTCCACTGTTTTCCCCAGTTCAACTTGATATGCACGCGAAAACTCAAAGCTCAAAGCTCAAAACTCTAAACTCCAAGCTCCAACCTCCAAACTGGAAACTTTTAGATGAGAAAATACACATTTTAGAAAGGAACACTTGGGACTCGTAAAGAATAAAAAAATTACAGTGGGACTTGTCCACTGACTTTATTGTCTCGGACTGTCTAGAAATGTAAAAGTTTCCAGTATGGAGTTTAAAACTGTTCAAAGTCCAAAGCTGTGAATTGTGAATCAGGGGCTGTGGATTGAGAATTGAGAATTGAGTGAGTCAAAGATCACAAAGTCGGTGCTTTATTGCCCTAGATTTGCGCTACAAGCTACAAGCTACAAGTCGTTTGACCGTCGAGTCGGAGCTTGTGGTTGCTGGTCCAGCACTAACAGACGCTTGAACTGTGAACCATGAACCCCAATTCACACGATACACGATACAAGATACTGAGTTTCAATGTTTAAATGCTCCAGGATGAAAAACATTAAACTTCGTAGATCCGGACATTCATAACAAATTTTAGCTTTAAAATGCCTGTATGAAAAATTACAAATGCTATACAATTCCCATTTTAGAGCCACTAGTAAAACAACCATGAATGAAATAAAACTGTTGTGGATTTTTACTTATAGTCATTGACAAAAAAAACAATAATAAAGTAGGTAGCGGAAACAGGATGAAAAATATGAAGATGAAAAACGTCTCATAATAACAAAAGAAGAAAGAAAAGGAAAGAAATCCAGATATGAGTCTTGAATCCGACTACGTGCATGTGCGAATCACGTAAAACGAAAGACGTGCTTTCCCCTTTCCTTTGTCAACTAGGAAAAGTATTTACGCATATCCTTACGTAGTTTTGTCTTTTTGTCATTTTGTCTTGTGGCTGTGTGAGAGTGTGTGAGAGCTGAGCTGAGGGATGAGTATAAAACTAAACAAGAAAGAATATAAAGATAGCTTGTGCATTGTGCAGTGTAGAGAGTTGCGGATTTGCGTGGGAGTGTTATGCAAATAGTGGGAGTTGGGTGTTGGGTAAACATAAAACAATCCTTTAGCATACACTTGAGAAAATACTTAATGTTATTCCTATCCAAAAGTCTGAAAGTAGGAGGGAAAGCTCACTTTCACTGGTCATAAAAACACAATCCACAATTATATTCATATATTATATAGAAAACAGAAAACTTATATCATATATTGTATATTTTGTATTGTCAGTTTTATCTTACAAGTATATCCTGAAACTGGAAACTAGAACTAGAAACTGGAAGGAGAAACTGGATAGGCTACTTGAAGCGCTCTTTTTAATGTTTATTGTTTTCTCGAGTCTCGAGTCTTCGGTCTAGACTCTAGATTACAGATTCCACAGTCCATAATAATAATATTATTCAAGAAGGAGACTTTTTGAAATTCTTATGGGAGTCATGGCCAAAAGATCTCTTCACTGAATACCGAATACTCTAAACTCCAAACAGACTTGTGAGTACTTAAACAAGTTGCAAAGAGTGTTTTCTCCTTCTCGTTCTCCTCTGGTTAGATTTTCACGTACGTAGTTTAGTAGTTGAGATTGTGCTTGAAAGTGTAAAAGTTTTTGGTTGTTTTGGTTTTGGCTTTGGTTTTGGTTTTGGTTTCATGCTGCAGGGCTAAAATGAAGTAGATACATTTCATGTTTTTTATTTCAGTGGGACGCTGGAGACTTATCAAGTTCCTTTTGTTCTCTTCTATTTTTCTACTGTTTTCAGTGTGGCCTGTTGATGTTTATCTCGAAACTCGAGATTCAAGATTCGTCATTCCAGATTCAAGATCATAAAAGAAAATGCAAAGCTTACAGCAAAACCAGTACACCTAAAAAAAGCATTTCCATGACAAAAAATGTTGTGATGATGATGACGGTGAGGATAGTAATGATGTCAGGCCGTTGGCTATTTGATATTTCTCTATAGTATTTAATATATGTGCAAGTCAAGAGCAAGAGTCAGAATCAGAGTCAGAATCGAGAGAAGATGAAGAGCACGAGCAGAAAGGGTTAATGTTATTAAGCAAAGCATGACAGATGACAGGTGAAGGAGGAACGTGAAGCTTTTCCCTCCGGAGAAAATGAGTCCCATAAGATCCTTTCATCGCTTTGATTAGTTCAACTCTAGCATATTATTATTATGCAATGTAAGTGTTCTATATCTTGCAGTGCACTTGAATCTGCATGAATGAACAGGAGTTCACAAGAATATACTTGACTTTAAACTCTAAAGAGTGAGTAGTGAAGATTCATTCTAGGAAAGGTTGGAGCACTTTTATTTTCTATTTTCAATTTTTAATGCTCCAATAATTTGCATCAAAATCTTATCCTCTATTTTCCATGCTTGTGAATTTTGAATTTTGATTTTGGACAGTTTGAGCTGTTGTACGTTGACGTCATTTCTCCTCCAGGTAAAATTATGCAATTCACAGTTTAGCATCCCTAGTCTAAATTCTAAAGTGCATGCTGCATTAAAAGGTAAAAGGTAAAAATAAATGTGTTTCACTCACCCTGACACTTGAATTGATTTCCAGTGTAGCGTTAAGCGTTAACTGTCAAAAGGATGGAAACATGTAGAATGTAGAATATAGAATGTAGGATCAAGTGTCTAGAGTCTAGAAATTTCAATGATGCTACCCATTCAAAATTCAAAGAGACACAAGGCACGAGGCACAAGACATCACACGTAAGTAAATGATCAAATGACTTGTATCACAAAAATAAAAGCTTCCATCTGTTCTGTTATCTTTCCGTTTGTACATGTAAAAGACACGGGACGACTCTATGACTCTATGGTTCTATGGGATGGGTGATGCACTGTAATAATTGAATTTCCTTCTTCCTCGAACTCCAGTTCCAACTCCAGCTGTTTCTTCCATGTCTTTGATCTCCAAAGATCTTCAAAGAAAAAGCCCACCTCAAAAACCTTTAAATCACGGCTCGTCAAACAAACAAAACTGGAGCAACTTCTCTCTTTCCCCTTTTCTAGTTTCTAGTTTATAGTTTGTAGTTTTTTAGATACTCTCTCATTTCTCATTCCTACACTCTGCAACTTTCATATCAACGCTCTTTGTATGAATGTATATTTATTCTAGATTCTAGATTCCAAGGAAGGTTCTACATTCTACATGGAATATTTTTCGTGGAACTCATCGGCACTGCAGTCCATTTATAGGACATAGATCATACATCATAACTCACACATCATAGATCATAGAAGAAGGTGAAGACCAAAATTCAGGATGTTTGTATTCAAAGAGCCTGTTATGAATCTTTTTCTCCTTTATTTTTTTCATTCATCTTTTACTTGTTACTTGTTAGTGACCTCTTTTGAATCTTGAATCTTGAATCTTGACTCTGGACTCTTGTCCCATTTCCAATGACATTATGAATAATGACTAACACATAAAAAGTACTTTGACTATCATGTTCAGCGTCAGCTGAATCCCAGGCATTTCAATATTTAATTTGGAGAACTTTTGGTATCTTTCTTCATGAGGTAAAAGGCAGTTAAAAATAATATACAATCTTCTATCAAACGAATATTATTTCTGTTTAGCTTTCTTGAACTATGAGAAATAATAAATCTGTCCAATTTTTAAGTACTGTGCAGTTTCAATCAACCAAAGACGATAATAATAATACAAATAATTATTTTAGAATTTAGAACCGTCCGCCTACACAAGACAATAATCAGTAGAAATCTGAAATCCATCAAAAGAACCAAACCCAACTAACTAAAACCAGTCAGTTTGATGAAAAGAAAAAAAAGAAAAAAGAGGCAATTAGCTCGACAGAAGTAGCACATGCGGCTTTTGTATTTTACTAGAAAAAATCCCCAATGTTGAGCTTTTTCCATTGGAATTCCTACTCGAGTGCACTTGCAATTCCATTCAATTTTCAATGCTCATTTAATATCATAAAAGTGTTCAGTGTTCAGTATAGTATAGTCAGTGTTCATGTGCAAAGGGAAAAAATGATTCTACTAATCGTTTTATCATTTCAGTATGAGCACTGAGCATACGCTGCCCATCGAACGTTGTACAGTGTACATTGCACATTGAACATTGAACATTGAGCGCTGGACATTCAAAGGCGCAGGATAAACCAACAGAGAAAGAAAGTAATTAGGGAAGGAGAAAAGGAGAAAACGTTTCAAATGAAAATTGCCTCACCCACTCACGCAATTGCATTAGGAATTTGGAATTAGGCATTAGACATTAGACATTAGGCATTAGTTGGTATGTATGTAATATGAACCATGTATTTTTGTACAATGTCTACATGTGTAATGTGTAGTTTTTAGCAAGTATCTTAAACTACCCAAAATTCCAGTAGTTTATCAAACATGCATGCACAAATACAAAATTACTGTACATATGAGTGACATTTATATTTCTTTTTCATATACATTGCTCATTTAAACGTGAACGTATAATGAAATAATGAACATGGAACATTGGAGATTGGAAATGTTGGAGTGTGTGGATGTGGAAAACAACAAAGCAAAATCATGTAATATTTTTAGCATAATATTTTCTTGTGTAATTTTGAGCTTTATGCTCACAAAACTCACAACGCAGTGCATGCAAGGAGAAAAATACTTGTTCTTTATTCATGTAGCTTTACAGTTTACAGTACAAAGGCTAAAGTTGAAAAGGTACTATGAAACGGGAAGAAATTTAGTCATATAATTTTGTACAAATATAAACATCGGACTGGAACTGGGCGTATAGGATGTGAGTATTAGTTTAAGATTTGAAATACTCTATAATTTTCTATAAACAAGTCATAGAAAAGAAAAGAAAAGGCGAGCTGGTATATTGGTATGTTTGACGATTAAAATCTCAAGAAAATTTTGGCGGACCAGACCCCACCGGAGCAAACCAGAGCAGACCGGAGAGCGGAGCAGAGTAAAAAAAATCACGCGTGTAATATGTCACAGTCACATGATACGTAATTATAAAAGCATTTATGTAAAATGTATACTTTTTCATCTTATCAACACTCTGTTAAATTTACATGGGCGATATGTAAAAAAAATTAAGCACGTACACATTTCTAACAGTATTATTATTATTACTATTATTTGAATTAAGAATTTGGAATGTTGACGCCTTACGCCTTGCAAAAAACTAAAAGTACGATAAAAATGATAAATTCTCCTTCAGGTTTCTTTTTCTTTTATTTTAATGTAGGATTTTTTGAAACCTTGTTAATTTTAAACACAAAGTTTTGTTTCTTTTCTCTCCAACTTGAGCTTTTTGTGTGACACTTTATGTATAAAATCCCAAACATGTAAAACATACTCCCTTTTAAAGTTCTTATGTGAGGAAATTTAAGGAAATATTTTCTTTTCTCCCTTTTCTACATTTTCCTTTTATGTTGACCTATTTTTTTATCGATATTTGAGTCTTGAATCTCAAGTCGTAGAAAAGTAAATAATACAGAGTAAATTCCAAAATCCTCACTTTGTGGCGACGTTACGTATATCGCCTTGAACGTATAAATCCATATTTGGGCTTGGGAGCGAAGCTGACTACAAAAACAAACATGTCGCAATGTCTTTCTACTCTCACAGAACTACTACCACCCAACTTTATATACTTGTTCAAAATATGGCCGCTATATAGTGCCACCAAAGAGTTCCAAATGTTGATCGTTAGATGGCTAACTTGGCTGTGGCTACTTTGTATACTCAATGTACTAAGACAGACGATTTCAATAGGCAGCTTCGCTCCCCAAATAAAAGAAAGAAACTAAAGGTCACAAAATGAAATAGTTTTCAAATTCAGTCTACATAAAAAAGGTAAGAGGAAACGCATAAATAATTTTAAATTGGCATTTTAATTGATGTATGAGTAAAACCTGTTAAAAGTAAAAGGTAAAAGTGTCAGTTCCCTCCATCTTTTTCTTTTTAATTCAAGGATACATGTAGTTATTTTCATGTGTCGAGTTTCGATTACTTTTAACTTTTTACGGATGACTCATTCATTTTCTTGTGCGTATATTTGCTTCGTGATCCATGATATTTGAATCACATGTACAATTTTACAATACAAAATGAACGATGAACGATAAACGATAAACAATGTCAAAGGTTGTGTGGATTTACAGGTTACAGATGATTTCATACATTTCATCCCACTTGAACCAGGGAACAAAGCGAGAAGCTGGAGGAAATCCGAATGATTGGAGTGAACAGAAAACAGTCCAAGTTCTGAAGTCTAGAGTCTAGACTTGAATTCCAAATCCCTGTAGTTCACAGTATGGATTTAAGAACTTCCCATTTCCACTTGTCCTGAGAGCTGAGACCTTTTTCTTTGAAATTTCAAAGTTGAAATGTCTGTCTGTGTGTGGTCGTGGCTTTTGCTCCTTTCCAGTTTTGACTTTCCACTTTTCCCTTTTCCCGTTTTCATATAAAATATAAAATATATAGAATATAGAATGTAGAATAATACGTCTTGTTCAACTTTTCCGTTGGTCATTTATCAAATTTCATGTCACGTTCCACAACCATTGTTTTTCAAAACTTTGAAAAGTTTTCTTCGTCTTGGTTTTGGTTTTCCTTTTACTTTTCGTCCTCGTCCTCGCTCTCGCTCTTCTCCGCCTCCTCATCATTCTCTTGTTTTCTTTGGTCTTTGTAAAATCCTCCAGTTTCAACTCAACAAAACTACTACGTCGATTTTCATGTGTGTTGTTGATGTGATTGCATAGCTCTTAGCTTCTAGCTGTTGGAATAGAAAATACAAGTATGCATTCAAAATTTAGATTTAGACTTTGACTTGAACCACGTTTTCTTACCTCTTAAAATAAAACTGGAGTATTGTGAAACGCATGTACAGTGTACAATCTACAATGTAAGAACTACAGCCATAACGTATAACGTGCAACAAAAGTAGAGTAATGAAGACGTGCCATTTACAATTCCCATTGAATGAAACAAAGAGAAAGAGAAGGTAAATAAATCATCTTTGTATTTTCAGAGTAAAGTGACAGCTGACTACTGACTATATTTCCAGTTTCCAGTTTCCAGTGAAAGTTGAAATGATGGAATTATATTTGCTGATTCAGGTTTGGGAAATCTACGAACGTTCCGCTCATGTCTTTTCATATATCATACAACTTCAAAATTCAAAATTTCAAAATTTCAAACCAAAGCACAAAAAGTATTTCTTGGCCTTTTTGACTTTACCTTTTACCTTTTGGGTTTTTGTTTTGAGCTTTAAGCTTTAGAAAATGTTAAATTTTCTTATTTTCACGTGGGGAAATAAGTATGGATTCGAACCTTAAAAGTAAGCATTTGAAGCCCACGCATTTTCATTATTATTTATTATTACTCGATAGTCGATATTTCTCATGTGACAGCCCCTTTTACTTTTACTAAAATTTGTTGACAATGGGCGAGGAATTTCTTTTATTTTTTCCTTTGACTAAAAAAACTACGAGTCTATGACAATTTTGTATTGTGTGTGGTGTGTGCCACTCATTTTCTCAAGTGTTACGATATAAGTTGTAATGGAGTTTCTTTCACCATTTTGTCCTATTTTGTAAAATAAAGTAATTCACAATTTCCCAAGTTTTTACTATTTTCCTTTTCATATCTTTTACACTTTACATACATGATTGAGGATTGGCATTGGACGAGGTGGATGGTGGATTTTGGTGAGTCAGACGGAAACAATTTTCTACGCCCACGCTCTTTCACGACTGCTCTAAATATATCTACAATCTACAAAGTACAAAGTACAATCGACCATTTAGAATATACAGTGTACAATGTACAAGCACGAGTATCGTAGCACGTTGCTTCAACATTCAGCATCGTGTGCTCACTACCGCTGCTTCTGTACTTTTGTTGCATGGCTGCCTTAGAATAGAAATGCAATGTTCAATGTCCAACATCAAAAGTTGACCTATGACGTCAAATTCAAAAAGCAAAAAGCAAAAACTCTGACGAAACGGAAACAGAAAATGAAA
>JABASP010003933.1:0-11932 GCA_019776565.1 Sminthurinus signatus
ATAAAAATAAGGCCAGGATGAACATTGCACATACTGTTGCTCCTTGCAATATCAATAGCATTAAGAGCGCCCTTCAAAATATCTAGATATCGAGAGGTCTAGGCGAGTTGAGCAAGTGTTTTATGGCATGTCTTTGCTACATTTACATTGTACATTGTATTTTGGTGAAAGAAATGAAAGTGGTTTTTTGAATCTATATTTTTGTGTACATTGTACAATGTGCGATGTACAAGTACTCGTGTGGAACTTGGTGAGGGATGAAAGTGAAAGAGGAAGTGAAGGAAAGTTGTGGAAGGGCAATGAATTTGTGCCATTGGCATTCCATTCCCTTCTATTGTAGATTTGTAGACTCTTTTGGTGTATCCAAGTCTTCATGTTCAATGTTCATGTTAGTAGAGACGAGAGTCTGGAGAGACGAGTGACGAAAGCACGAGCACAGAATAAACTTTGTTCAAGGGAATTGCATGGCAATGGGAGTTGAATGAATTGCGATGCATCGTCACGTCATTCTCCATTCTTATTCTTATACTCTTCGAATTCTCATTGTGGATTTCCATTGCATTGAATTGAATTCTTTTCCTTCTTAAACTTGTAACGGTTTCGAGATTCTAGATGCTAGATTCTAGATTCTGAACTTCAAACTCCAGCTCATGCCAAACCAAAAATTGGTGGTGCGATGTTGTGTAGTGCAGAATGAGAATGAAAAAAGAGGAAATTTGTCGATTTTTTTAACTTTACTCGATTCAAATCCACAGTCCGCAGATCTGCCAGTAGATCTAAAAGTAGCTCAAGATCCAGATCCAACATTTAAAATCCAGTCTTAGATTCAGATTCAGATCTAGATCTAGATCTGGATCCGGATCCGGATGTTGACGTTGAAAGGATTCGGGTAAAAATCGGAGTGAGATTCCAATTCATCCAAGTATATCACTGTGTGCGTTTTACTAAGAAACTTGGAGTTTGGAACTTGAACACTTTACACTTGAGCATACAAACAAATTTGAGAATTTTCCTCCTCCGTCTTCTCTTCGTATTTCATGTGTAAAGTGTGAGGATACTTTGTGAGATGGGAGACGGACATTGAAAAAATGCGGGCAAGTTCACACAGAAACTTTGAAAATTCCCATTCCCATTCACATTCTCCGTAATCGTCATCTAAATCGTAATCGTAATCGTACTTGTTCTTTTCACATATTTATCTTGTGTCCCACTTCTCCATTTCATGTACAGATTTTTCATCAAAACTTTTTCTTTTTTCTGCACATTTACACTTGCCTTTATTTTAAGAGAGCTCTGTTCCTTGTTTAACCTTGTAATCATTGAAACTGTCACATGGATAGCAATTCTATGTACAACTTATATGCATTACTCAACTGCATTTTAGCTGTATCATGACATCCTGTACTTTTACACATAATAAAAATGCTCAAATCTTTCTTTTTTCTTTTTAACTCTTACTTTTTGTATAGCTTTCTCAAGCCACTCCAATTTCTAATAATATTACATTGTACATAATTTTCTCCCTGTATTATTATTATTATTGTGCGGGTTTATTTAACAAAGAGTTTTTCCAGTTCAGTTCAAGGTCCAGCATCTAGATTTGGATTTGGAAAATTTACTCATGTATAAATATAAATAAGAAATTTTTCACCCTTGAAAATCAACCCATCTCAACTTTTCTTGACTTGGATCATTTCACAGAAGATGTAAAATGTGAGCTACTACAATTGTATTTGATTTTGAACAACGGTCAATGGTCAATGGTCAGTGTAATTTTACAAATGTTCTTGAAGCTGAAATCTAGCATACATAATCTAGAGATTCAAGTGTAGAATGTAGAATTTACGGACACATGTCGTTCAAAACTAAATGAAGTGAAAACTGGGGGAATGAACAGAGTGTACAATGTTAAACTTAATTTGTTACCCACAGAAAAACTTTTCTCCTACTTTGTATTTTCGAGGACCCAGAAACTTTTGTGTTCACATTACATCTGTATAAATCGCCTTGTACGATGCAAAATGTATAATGTACAATTGTTTAAAATAAAAGCCATATTGTTGAGAACTGAGAAGAAAAGCCCGAAAAATTCACAGTAGAAAATTGTGGATTCCCAACGACTCCTAACAGATCAATACATACTACATTACTACATGCATACATGAGAGAATGTATTGAGAATTGATGGAGAATGTAGAATGGAAAATAAGGAAAAAAATACGGAGGAAAAGGAAGAGGAAGTGAAAAGGAGTGTGAGAAGGAACAAGAAGAGGAAATAAGAGGAGGAGGAACCACTAGTACTTCATTTAAAAGTGCATTTCTTGCTCGAGTCGACAATCCAAGGAGGATAAAAAGAAAGAGAAAAAGAGTATTAAGTGATAAGGCTGTTGGCTTAAGCTTCTTTTCTTCTTTTCTTCCTCCATTTGGTGGTGCTACTCCTCCTACCTATTTTTGCATTCTATTGAGTGCTCACTGGTGTATGAAATTTGAGAATTTTCCTTTGAAAGGAAAACGATGGGGAAGAGGGAAGAGGGAAAGTGAAGGAACATGACACTCAGATTACCAATGAGTCCCTGTAGACTCCACACTGTACACTGTACACTCTTCACTATTCACTCTTCAGTGTTCAATGTAGACTCACAAGAGTCTCAAAACTCTCAAAACTCTCGATGGCGGATGGACCAAATACCAAATACCAAATGCAGGATTCAACATAAACTCTTACCCAAACTCAAAACTCAAGACTCAAGATGCACTGCTCCTTTCTCTTCCCTTTCACAGCACAGTGGGGATCAAATGAACGTCTTCTTACTCTAAAGAGTTTCCTCTTCCAGACCAAATCATACGGCTACACATACATATTACACACGAGCATATACTTGTCTCCTTTTCCCCTCCATTCACTCATGTTTTATTTTCTAAGTAGTCTTTTTTTCAAAATTTTCATTCAACTCAATGGTTATGCATACTGTTTTATTATATTATATTCAATAATTCTTTTCTAGTTTCTTTGAAGCCGTAAAGTACTCATTGTATGATCGGTCTAAAATTTAAAAGTCTACATTTAAAAGTTATTCAAGAGTTTGGTAATATTTACTTTAAAATATTTAGTTCAACCTTGTGTTCCTTTTAGGAACACAATTATTCAGCACCTTCCTCAAAGCTCAAAACTAAAAGCCTTTAAAAATGGTTTTACATCAACGTTCCCTCACAACAGTGCTTTTTACAGTATAATTACCGTGGAATAGTCACAAAATATCTTTAAACATAGGTTTAATATTTGATACTTGACAGTTGATGTTTGCTGTTTGATATTTGATGTACGACGTAATAACAATAACAATTATATTTACAATCATAATCATAATTATTCAAAGTTATTACTAGTTATTAGTTATTAAACTCCTCTTTGGAAATGACTGGAATTAAATACCATTACAGATAATTCTCATGTATTATCCTTCATTTACTTTACTGTTTAAATAGGGAAATGGGCTGATTGTTTTGTACACTAAAAATAAGCTAAGCTTTCTATAGCATATTATTTTCTGTTTTCGAGGAAATGGAATGGAAATGGCGTGAGAAGGAGAAATCAATTAAACATGAAAAACAAATGAGCACAATGAAGGAGGGACGGGTGACGGAAATGAAAGAAGAAAAAAGAACAGAACAGAACTTGTGAACTGGACTTGTGAAAAGAGAAAATAGAAAAGCGTAAGCTTTGAGCTTTAGATGAATAAAAAATTATTATTTTCCGTCCATTCAACCCAGTGCGAGTTTTTTTGGGGAGCTCTTGGACTTTTTATGGAGAGAAAACATGAAAACTCCAAAGGCCACGCATCGAGTACACTTGATGCTTGATGCGTATACGCAAAACGCATCATCTCATTATCACATCATTTAATTGGGATGGCACATGCAACTTCATCTCCAATCTTCCACTTTCGACCATCTACAATTCACAGTTCATATCATACTTTTTTTCTGAATTTTCTTTCTTTACTCGACAATGCACAGTGTAAAATTTACACTTCATCAAAAAACTTTACAATCATTGAACAAACTCATCTAAAGATGCACTTTTACAATTTACAATCATCTCTCATCTCCATATTTTTATTGGTAAAATATTATTTTGCTCATCATGTTTTATTTTTTATAAGCAACAGAAGATGTGCCAAAACTAGGTAGGACTTTGATGACGACGGCGGCTGTCATCGAGCGGATGCATCCAACACCAGCTCCAAAGCTCATACATCAAGCAAATGGAGAGATCAAATAGGATTTGCATGTGTACATTTACAATAGGCGATGCAAATGTACTGAGTTCTGAGCTTTGTGTCTTGTGCCTTGTGTCTTGCGGTTGTAGGAAGAGAAAAGAAAAAGAATTGAGGACTGGGGATTGCGGGATTGACATTGAAAAGACAGGGAGAGAGAGAGAGAGACAAGAAAATTCCACAAAATTCCTAGGAAATGGGAAACCCAAAAAAATTGGGAAATATTCCTCATTTTCACTGTACAGTGTACATTTTACACATATGTGACTGCAAGTAAATGTTTGAATGTCATTGATTCACAAAATTCTCTATTCTGCCCCCAGCAGCCAAAAAACAAGATTGAGACAGCAAACGAAAAGAAAAGAAAAAGAAGCTGCACAAGTAGAAATACAGAAATATTGAAACACAGTAGTAGCTCCAATACTCAAATACATATGTATTTGTATAAAAATATTTCCAGATGAAAACAAGGGAGTAAACGTGAAGGGAAAACTTCATGTCAGCAAAAACAGTAGATGGAAAGATGAAGAGGAAACTACGGGTTGATTCCCAGTGTGAAAGAGTGAAAGAGTGTGAAGGAGTGAATGAATGGTAAAAGTGTTGGTTGATTCATCCATCTGTCTCTGTATCTGTATAGATCTAGATAATTTGATGAATAGACAGGAATGAGCAGAGAAAGGAGAAGGGGAGAAGGAGAAAAAGTTTGGCATCAACAACCGGAATTGGGAGTGGAATCGGCATCCGCTTCGGAGTCGGAATAGACAAAAGTCCAAAGACCAAAGACCAAAAACCCAAAGACCGAAAACCAATAGCCAAAAAATATCACTGTGGCACTTGTCTTCCTTTTCCTTTCCTCTTCCGCTTATTTACTATTGACTATTTATTATTTATTATTTACTGTTGACTGTTGACTGTTGACTCTCAGGATAAATAATAAATGATAAACACAGCACAGCAACTTTGCTCAATTTTTCTTGCTGTCTCATCTTTTCTTAGAACCCTTTTCATTAATTCCAGATTAAATAGGATCAAATAAATAATACAAGTTACATTGAAATAAGGTTTTGTCAGTCGTGTACACGCGCTGTATAAAACCACCTTATTTACAACTTACAACTTATAACAGAATTTCTCGGAATTCTGAATCTGAATTTTGAAAACAAATGCACATGCACTGAGCACAGAAGTAAAAATGATTGACTGACGTTTGGTTTGGTGACTGCGGTTTAAGAAGTATTTGACATTTTAGAGAATTCCGATTTTGAATCTGTAGAGGAGGTGGAGAAAAAAGAAGAAATAGGAGAAAATGTAAGCTGGAGTTGGGATTCGAATGGGGATTGTGACTGAGGTGGAATACAAGTTGCAGCTTTAGAATTGTATAATGTGGTGATTTTGTGTGTGGTTTGGCTCAAGGCTCAAGGCTGAAGGCTGGAGAAGTTGAAGCTGAATCTGAGTCTGCAACTGAGATTGAGACCGAGAGTCAGAGTTATATTCAGATTCAGATTCATTGAGATGATGAGAGAAATATGAAGAGAAAGCCTTTGAACCTGCGAATAATTAATAAATCAAAAGTGAGTGACATTAATTAATCACCGCCGTTCGTTTCCCCCTCTCCCACTTTCTCTCACATACATACGTGCATGGTGCAAGCTGCATAGCGTAGGTATACTAAATACTAACAAGTAAGTATCCCCCATTCCACTCCAGTCCATACCGATCCAATCCAGACCACACCGATCCCTGGCGCACACAAACATTACATATTAAAGAGTATGACTTTATAGTTGTGTACATGTTTACTTGCATATTACAGACTGTTTCAAAACCAAAGAAAGATTAGTCCACCTTGGAAACCGGGTTTCTTTATTCTTTTAACCTTTAATTTAATTACTTAAAAATTAAAATCCCTGCAAGTTAAATTTTAGAAGCCAAACAACATTTTTAAGGGTACCTTTTAAATTTGTAGTTCCTCTAAATGCCTCTTACGGTAATATAAAAGCTGGTGTTAAATATTAACATAGACTTGTTTTTTGAGCACTGGATTTTTTGAACCAGTCTAATTTGTAACACATTGGTGAATATGTGATTATGTGCATATGTAATTTCTTTAAAAGTTTACTTATCCTCTTCCTTGAGCTTGGTTTAGCTTGGCTTGGTTTGGTTTGGTGTGGCTGTCGTCAGGGTGAGGAAACCAAGAGTAAAAATCCACAGAGTTTTCATCCTTATTTAGTTTCCTTTTCAACTCAATAATATATATACCACAAGCCCCAAAAAACCTATTCCCAGTAGATTGAAAAGCGCGCTGTCGTTGTCTTTGTCTTTTTATACTTTCTATTTATATTTACCCTGAGGGCTGGAAGTTCTTTTACACTAGTTTTAAAACAAAACCATATCAATGGATGCATAAATAAGCTGCATGTTTTTAAGAATAAAACTCCAGTACGTATTTACATACAAAGATTCGCTGATCACAATACTTGGGATTTCAATGGAACAGGAGAAATTGAATAAAAGAAAAGGACTCGAATTTGAAAATATATAATAAAACTTTTCCAGGAAAGAGAAAAGTGGTAATCAATTTCAATGCATTTTTTCATTCAAAACGGGAAGCGGTTGGCAATTTATCCTGTTTTATTAAAAAACTAAAGTGAGCCTGAGATTCGGATTGGAACTGGAACTGGAATCAGGATCAAAAGTAGAATCCCAGCTTCTTCCGAAAAGGAGAAAAGGCGATGACTATATTGAAGAAAAAAATCCACATTTTTCACTCACTTTTCCTTCCTGTTGTCGGCGTTGTCATTGTCATAGTCATTTGTCGTCCTCACCCTGCCCTGCCAATAATTTCTTTAATTAATTTCCCCCTCTCATTCCAACTTCTCACTTGCTAAATTTGGAATGCTAAAATCCTAAAGGGACTAACTTGGATTTGGAATAAATATTTTACATTGAACATTTTTACATTTGAATTTCAAAGTGTAGATAAAGCTTAGGTTATACGTTTTTGGACTCTTCCAACTGAAATTTTGTAGATTTTATTCACCTTTTTTCTAGCAAACCTTCTTCAGTCTTTAGTCTACAATTTACAAAATATTTTCTACAGGTATATTTTGTGTGGAATTTTCCTTCGGAAGAAAGCAAATTCAGCAAGAGACAAAACTGTAAATGGGGGAGGGAAATGTTTCTCGGAAACGAGGGAAATTATTGAATTTTATGAAGATAGCTGATGAATTGTGGACGTTAATGATGGCAGTTAGATGTAGAAAGGCATATGCAAGAGGGGGAATTTTATCGTAACGACAAAGGTCACGCTTGCATTTGCTCAGCTCAATTTAGTTGTACATTGTACATTGTACAACATACAAAGGCTTTCCTCCTGTGAGAATTGAGCATTTGAGCATTTTCTTTCCTTTTTGTTTTTCCTTTTTGCATTCCATCAAAGTAATCAATTATTTCCACCTCTTCTTTCTTTTGGCGCCATCAATATGTGTACACTTTCTAGTGCCAGGGTTCAGAATACCTCCGAGTTTGAGTTTGAGTTTGAGGGGGAGACGCGGAAGGATAAAAACAAATGAAATTGAATTTTTGATTAGGATTTACAATCCACTTTCTATTTTCTGTAATGCTTAGTCTCTAAGTCTCTAAGTGGAGGGAGGTGGAAGCCTCTGTGTATTTTTGTCTATAGAATTCATTTCTACGTGTGTGTTTGTGTGTTTGTGTGATTGTGTGCGGTCGATGGTGGACTTGTAATATTCATGAGCTTTCCATGTTCGGGGTTTCAGCATTTTATACTGGGTTTTCTGTCGCCGTTTCAAGTTTTTAAATTTTAATTCAACTTTCTTACGTCTAATTCAAATGCGCTGTTCATATTACTATTTCAAAAAACAAACAAAAAGACTCGAAGAAAATTCCTGTATTGATTATTAAAAACTGAAAGGATTTTATAAAATTTTTACTATATAGCTGTATTTTATAGGTACTATTAAAAAAATAAAGTAAAAATGTAACTTGACTTCTTAACTTCTTCATGCTTCATACTTCATCCATTATACTTCATACTTTTCATGTATTGTATTTTAAGCCTGAAGAAATAAAAAGACTCAACAGAGAAAACGAGCAAAATGTATACAAAATTTTATGTATGGGGGAAAATGGAAGAGTCACAAAATTGCATTTCCTCTATGATTATCTCCTCAACTACAAAATGCAAAACACAAAATAAAAAACCTCAAGAAATCTTGGAATAGAAGAATTCTCAAGAGCTCAAGATCTCAAGCGATTAAGCTTCAAGATTCTTTCACATCATTTCACTTCATCTCATTTCACCCGCGGAAATTCCTATCATGAAATTGAATAAGAATTTAAGACAATTTACTAGAATGGGATAAGAGACAAGAGAAAACAGGATGAGCGGAAATACAACATCAATATTTAGATTCATGTACAAAAAAATACTCAGAAAATGTACATTGTACATCCAAGTTGATTTTGATTGGGTGAAAACTATTGTGGATTATTTTGCAGAAAATTCCATGAGAGATTTCACCATGAAAATATCCTGAATTTGAATTTGAATTCTAATCCACTTTTTCAATTGACTTTTTCCTAAAATGGAAAACGTCTTCTACTGTAGTTTGATGTTGCAGGAAAACAAATACAAGCTCAGATATGTACGAAAGAGCAATTACACTTGTTCTCACACACTTTTCCACCCTTCTCTTTCAAATACAAGAGGCTTGGAAATGAGAGCAAATGTGTAAAAAGTAAAAAGAGGATTGTGCAGTGTATATTGGAGATTGTATTTTGTACATGTGTAATGTGTCACTTTGTAAACAACCACGACAGTCATTTAGTTGCCGAGTAGAACAAATATTGTTGACTGTTCCGGTTCTGGTTTTGGTTCTGGTGTTCGATCGTACTTGTAGTTGTATTGTATTTATAGTGGTTGTCATTGTCGTAGTCGTAGAAGGGGGAATTGTGTTGGTAAACATGTAATTGAATCCAATCCCGAGGAGAATTGCTCTTGTTTTTCTCTTTGTCATTTTGTCGTGTTATTCCCCAAATTCCCGGATAAATTGGCAATCATCGTCTCATTTTCCCTTTGGCTCACGGCTATTGATTTCCAATTTGCATTTTCCATCCTCACATTCCCATGCAAATTTACGCGTGTACATTGTACGTTGTACATGTTTTACACTTTGCATATTTTACATTAACAGCGGGAAGAGATTGGAATGTATCGTGTCGTATGTGTCGTATGTATCGCACAAACTGAATAGAACTGAAAGCTGAATATTCAAGATTCAAGATTTAAGCTTCAAGAGAAATTCCAACAAGTTTATTCAACTCATTTTGAAGCCATTTGACGGCTGTGGGAAATGTAAAATATACTTTTTACGCTATCGAGCTTTAACTTGACATTTTGAAGTAAGAGGATTTTCAAAATTATGGTATTAAAAAAAGTTGAGTCTTAGAGTTCTTAATCTTTCTCATTTTTCATTAAACTTCTGCAACTCATACAATAATAATATTAAAATCCCTCATTTTAACTTCTTGATATTTAAAAGTTTTAAATAGCTTTTTATTTCTTTTTTTTATAAAAAAAATGAACATTTGTACGGTTCCTTTCTACGCTTTGTTCAAGTGTTCATAAAAAATGACTGCAAATGAAAAGATGAATATTTGAGTATCTAAAATTTGAAATTATATTTACCTCAATTTTGAAAAGAAGAAGAACAAGAGGAAAGCTTCACTTTATGCATGAGGATTTAAATGTAAATGAAAATGTAGTTAAAAACATATCTAGATGACATTTTACACTGAGTAGTTTACATGAAATTTGATGGGATTCTGGTTTTTCGTGTTAATATTCCATTACACCGTCTTAACTTGTCCCATCTCGGAGAGAAAGGGGCATTTCATATGTATAAATGAGTGGATATGAAAAGTCTTTGGATTTTTGAAGGCTGGAAAGAAAGATGAAGAGGAAGAAGCAGAAGCAGAAGAAGGTAGAGTAAATTTGGTCTTTGGCGGTGGTGGTGGTTGATTAACTTGGACAGGAACAAGGAACCAGAAGTGCAGATCTAGAGCTGGATCTGGATCTGGAAGTGAGGGAGGGAGTTTTTGGTTTTTGGTGGATTGGGTTGGATTGGATTGGACATGTTTGATGAACCTGGAACCTTGAAAAAGGAAGTGAAGGGAAAGAAGTAGAATTACAAGTAGAGGCTGGATTTTGATTCTTATACTAGAATTTTTACTCTGTTCTGTTTCTGTTCTATCCATGTACAATGTACATTGTACATTTTTGTATTTGTATGTGGTGTTTGGTGGTTGGTAGACTCGAGTATATTCAAGTGCTCAAGGAAATTTTTGAGACAGGAAAAGGAAGGTGAAGTGTAAGAATAGGAATGAGAGAGAGAATGATCATTGGCTAAGAGTGAAGTGTAGATAAAATCCTGAGATCACATTAGGAGTTTAGTTAAGTACTCTTTCTCTCCTCTTCCTCTTTTCTTCGCTTGTCCTCTTCACTTTCTCTCTTTTCCTCTCTCACTACAAATGGTATGGCAGCATTTGAGGGGAAATTAACTCCAAACTCTTCACAGGAAACCCCGGTGTAGAATGTGCGATGTACAATGTACACTGTACACTGTACAAGTAAAACACACACATCCATGTAAAAACTAAAAGGCCTTTCTCTATAGTATTTTTATATTCCAAATTCTCTCAAGTTTCTTCCTTCTTCTTTTTCACCCTCTGTGTGTAATTCTTGCTCTTGCTCTTGAACTTGTACTTGTTCGTTCTACTTGTACTTGTACTCGTACTTGAGCTTTTGCTTTTACTGATGCAAGGGCGTTGGAGGAAACTGTTTGGAAGGAAACTCAAACCAAACCAAAGCCCACGAGGGGAGAGATTATTTACACAATACACCAAACACACTAGACATACCAAAGTGCAGAGGAAAATGCACAAAGTACATTCCCATCTCAAGTTTCTTTTCTTCTCTGATGCACTTGTTCAAACATCTATAATGAGTACAGACATGAAAAGTTTAAGCTGCTATCTTTACTTGGATTTCCCTCCACTCGTAATTAAGTATTAAGTATTAAGTATGCTTGAAGGGGTGAAGGTCAGCGCACATTTTCTCAATGTATGAATGTTGAATGTTGAATGTACGTTTTAATGAAGATCACAGTCAAGTTCTTAGAACCAGTTGAAGAAGAAGAAGAAAAAGGAGAGGGAATATACGTAATACGTAATTTAGTCAGTGTCTAGAATCTAGTATGTAGTATCTTGTTTTAATTTATACTTCTTAGTTTTCAAATTTTTGAAGAGTAATTTGACAAGTACTCTTTAAACCTCGACATTTACAAGTATCCGTCACTGAGTTGTATTTCGTGTTTTTAGTGTGTCCTTGTGTCCTTGTGGTTGGCTCTGGATCTGTAGATTTTAGATTTTAGATTGTAGATGGATACGTGACCACTAGGGTGGCCCAAAAAAAGTAAAGTTGGTGGAATCTTTCGAGCGATTTAATTAAAAGTTACCTACATTTGAGTAGTTAATACCTGCCGAATTTCAGGAAAATCGGAAAAGGTTTAGATGGTGCTAAACCCAGCCGAAGGTCACATGACTTTTATGAACCTAGAACACATTTTCTTATG
>JABASP010003934.1:0-11929 GCA_019776565.1 Sminthurinus signatus
TTTTGGCTTCCCCTTTCAAATCCAAAAAGATTTCAGTAGCTTCCTCATTATCATTTTTACGATGAGACTAGAATCTTCTTGCTCCAAACTTTTTCTCATTAACTTGAGATGTGAGTTTTTTCTCTCTCTTTTCATTCCGTAATCGTGAGCTCACATAAAGAGATGAATATGAGAGATAGCAGAACCACATCACACCAGACCAAACCAAACCAGAGTAGAGTAGAACATAATATCTGTATAACGGAACAGAGCTTGATCTCCTGGAGCTTTCAAGAAAGCCAAGTCAAACCAAACCAAACCAAGTCAAGTCACACAATGTACTATTACTTGTGGTTTCAAAAGGTTCAAGTCAACCTCATTCTCATTCTCATACATACACATGTAATATGTACCTTGTACAGTGCATGTAAATGAGGGAAATAGACACCAAGAGGATTTTCTACAGAGCTGTCTGGAACTTTTGTAGATATGTAGGTTTTCAAGACAAAAAGTGTAGAGTCTAGAGCGTAAATGTACTTTCCTAGTTCCTGCTTTCTGCTTTCCATTTCTTGGGTGTCTAGCGTCTATAGTGTACAGAGTATGATAATGATAATGTTCCTACTGCAGTAAAACATTAATCAATTATTTCGTACAGTTCTGTATTATGTATATCGTACCCTATAATATGTACACTGTATGTCTAATGTCTGTATGTGAGAGAGTGTGTGTGTGGTACAAAAATATCTAAGCGAGAGAGTGGAGCCGCATAAAAGTGCAAAAGTATGGTAATTATCCTTCTGGACGGCAAAGATAATACTATTTACATGCATAATACGTTATAATTAAAAGTTTTGGAGCTTGGATTTTGGAGTTTGGCGTTTGGGGTTCCGATACGCATGTTACATTCTAATGAATAGATAGATAACCAGCAACCAGCTGAATAATTTATGCAATTACATATACAATCCACAGATATAGTAATTATTATTATTATTTTCATTACTACGTTTGTATTTGTATTTATTTACGCTTTAGTTTGGATGGTCGGGAGTCGGGATTCATACAGCTCGAAATAGCGTCGTCAAATTATACTGTATGTGTTTTGTGTACCACAGGAAAATAATGATAGTAATGACGTCAATTTAAACCTTCCTTGATAAAAATCTAGCTTGCTTAATCCAGTAAATGAAAAGAAGCTTTTGTATTGTACAATATTTTCACCAACTTGATGCAACATGTAAAATGTACAATTAAGAAAGTAAATCTATGATATTTTGTGTATAAATGTTTGACCCTTCTTTTTTTCTACTTTTACAGACGTTGGAGCTGGATATGATCATTGACATGCACGCGCATTCCAGTTTAATGGGGGCTTTTATCTATGGAAACTCCTATGATGATGTTTACAGGTGAGAAAACTGTTGCATTTTCCCTTCTTTTCTTTATAACATGATGTAAAATTGAAGTCAAGTTAATCTAAAGAAGCCTTCATTTTTCATTCGCCACTAGTCAGTAATCAATGACAATGACAATCATAAAAGAATGATGATGGATTCAAAAATTATACGAAAATTTGATTAATTCAGTATGTGCAAAAAAAGTTGTGAGCATTATGTAAAGATGAGTAAAAATCATTAAAAAATACACAGGAAAAACTCTCTTTCACACAAAGTAAATTTCTTCATTGAAAAATCTCTGTAACGCATTAATAAACGTTAGAATTGAAAATTGAGAACTGATAATCGAGGGTTAAGTAAATGCTCACTGTAGAACGATTTAAAAGTACACTTAACAAATAAGTGTAAAAAATTTTGAACCATAAATTTCTACTATTGGATCTCATGATTTTTCTCTGTATTTTATCTACTATCCAGTATCTAGTATCTATTACGTCCAGGAAGTATGTAAAATGTATAAGGACATGTAGAGATAGACGAGTAGAGCTATAAAAATGCTCTGTAGTCTGTTCTACACCCAAAGATGTGGATGAACATAACATAACATGAAGAAGAAATTGGGACGGGAAAGAAAAGAAAAGAGAAAGCAAGAAAGAAACGAAAGACTTTTTCCGGCTGTGGAAGTCGACTTTGTAATTTTCTGCGTCGTCGAGTTTGTGAATTGAGATGGGTGACGGTGGGACGAGGCTCATTTTTTTCCAAAAGCAAAGCGACATCAACTATGTCTTTTCTTTCTGTACTTTCTCCTTGTCTTTTTGCTGTTCCTCTTCTTATTTGTCTTGGTCTTGGTCTCGGTCCTCTATATCCTTGATTCTTCCTTCCTTCATCTTCCTCTTCCTATATAGATATTCTGATTCTGTATTCCATAGTCTAGAATGTACAATGTAGAATACTCGAATGTGGAACAGAAGAGAGAGAATCAAGGGTAGAGAATGGAGAATGGAGAAGCCTTATAATATAAACATAAAGTTCTTGACTACCGAGTAAAACCAATATCAAATACCAAATACCGGGTTTTACTATTACTATTACTATTTCTTCTACTCTCTCCTTCATGCTCAACTGAACATCTACTTGTTCCACTACAAACACATAAAACCTTCAAACTATGTGAAAAGGACCTGTGTCTGTACAATGGATATTATGTACGCATTCAACATTCAGCATTCGGCATTCAGGTTACATGGATATCTGTCTATTTACTTCCATGTTAAGTGCCATGCCATGCCATGCCATGCCATACAGTTGTTGCTACTGTTGCTCACTTACTTTTACTCTTTTGTTCAATCTCCACTTGACTGTTGAATCTTTTTATTTTTCTTCTTTCTTTTTCCTTTCCGATTCCTCCCCTTTTTTCAGCTTGATTTTATATACTACAAATTTTTTACGCTCCCATTCTCAATTGAGTCCTTCAAGTACTTGTGTATCTAGTATCTAGTGTATCTGCTACTCGGAACTAGAAAACTAGAAATAAATTTGTAGATACAAACAAAAATACAAAAACACATGTAAGATGTGAGATGTAAGATGGAAAATGTAAAGTGTAGGTTGTAAGTTGTAGGACATGAGTGTATATTTGTATTTGTAGATTTTTAGATGCTAAATTGCAGTTACATGAAAGGAAATGGGGATGCAAACAAAAAGCCATTTTTATTTCAACATCAAAACGGAAAAACGGTTCTAGTATCTGCAATCTACAGTCTACAGTGGTACTAAATAGAAAAGAAATCATGGACATGTTTTGTAACTTATTTATGCCCGTTTCCATCTATAGACCGGATCATCCCTGAACGGTTTATGGCAACATTTTTAACCTTGTGTATTCCAACAATGTAGTAAACAGTAAATTGTACTTTACTCAGCTTGAGTGGGTATTTTGAATACTTGAACAGCTCCATCAAGAATAGAGAATAAAGAATCAAAAGCTTCAGGACTGAAACTGAAAAGTTTCTTGAGCCAATATTTAGAATGCTAAAAGTACTCGAGTGAGTTATCATTTGTTTTTTTAGATATCTTTTTAAAATGGTCAACTCATTCCGTCTCTTTTCACCAGCATCTTTTTTCGAATGAACCTTGTTAAAATAATAGAAGAAAAAGGAAGTAACAAACATTAGTATTTTTAGTTTTTATAGAATACAGAAAAAATAAGGGCTCATTTAAAGACGAATAATATGCTGTGTTTTGCTATTAAAACTTGGTGTTATCAAAAGAGAGCGGAAAACACTCTGAAACACCGTCTAAAGTATTGTGTATACAATAAAAAATAAAACCTCTTGAGGCATAAATAGTACATTCTTGAAACTTTTAAAACTAAAATGTAAGAGAAAATGGAGCTTGTGGTGTCAAATCTCAAATGTCAACGATCAACTATCAACTATCAACGCAATGCCAATGACAATGCCAAAGTCAACGGTCGTAATTATCCAGTCTAAATAACCTGTCAAACGCACTTTCCTTTCATGAACAGTCGTTCCGAATTCCACACGACTTGAACGGAAAAAGCCTACGTTCTAAACAAACTACGCAGAACTTATTTGCAGAGTAAGTGGAATGAAATTTAAAAATCTGCCGCTCTACAACCCACAATATACACGCACATTTAAACAGGTACACATAAAAAGTAAAAACGGCACACGTCTCAACAACTTTTTAAATGCCTACATATAATGTGGAATATGGATAATGGATTTTGTCTAGAGTCTACAGTCTACAGCCTAGAGAAAAGATGAGTAATGAAATAATAGTGTGAATAAACTGGTACAAAAATCCTGGCACATTTGCTTTGTGTTTACGACTATTTATGTAAGCCTATTTATGCTACGCGTTAAATGGAGATTCCTGGGTTGTATGTATCACCCGCACTCCTTCTTTTCCCCTGTTCTCATCACTTAATATAAAGATGAAATATCACTGGCAGCGATATAAATGAAGATTACAGGTAAGTGTTTGGAGTTTGGAGCTTACACACACAGCTGAGGGAAATTTGTAAAAGAACATTTATCACATCAGCCATAGTAAGAATATGCACTCATGCAACAGCATTCAACAATTTCTTTCATGTATTCTAAGTCTAATTCTAGACTCTAGATTCTAGATTTGTGCTTTCCTCTTTTATTTTTCACGACTGATTTAAATTCACTTGTTAACTTGTTTTTCACCACATTCTCCATCCTAAAGAATAGTGTTTTTCCATATAAAGATCATCCATGTACAAAATAAAATTGTGCATTCACACAGTGTTTAGTGTATGATGATGTATAAAAGTAGTGAATTTAGAGAAGCAACTCCAGCTCTGCTTGAATTGGCTTGGCTGGGTTTGGTATGGTTTCACGCTCAAAAAACTGACACCAAGAAAAATGTGAGTGCTATCATCACGATATGAATTTCAAAGCACACCATGTACAATGTACAATGTGAAGTGTACAATGTGCAATAAAGAACAGGGTGGAGAAAGTAGATGGTGGAATTTAGAAACCCACTTAAATACGACTCAGTGAGCATAGCAAAGACTAGAGACTAGAGAGGGAAAAGTGAAGAGTGGGGAACAGGAGAAACAGTCAACACACCAGTGTAACTATGCAAGTATAATGTATAATGTATAGGAATATCGTACAAATATGTATGAGTTGTTACCGTAGTGGCATTTTTGGTATTTTGCATTATGTATAAGTGGATAAAAGTAGCGTGTAGCTTGTAGCTTGTAGCGGCAATGTGGCACTAACACTGAAGTTTCTTCCATGAATATTATACACCAAATAACGTACAACGTACAATCTGCAATATACTTTTTACACACAATGTACAATGTGCATGACAACATTGAAGCAGGATCATGGAGTACGGTGTTTGGTGTACGGTGTATGAATAAAGGGAATTACACTGAGCTTGGCCAAGTAACAAGTAACATTACACAAGCATCAACAACCAACAACCAACATATGTATTGTATCATGTACATTGTACACTGTATATTGAACATGCTGGATGAACACAAATACATTGTACATGAAGTGAAAGTGAGGAAAATGCGGTTAGCTCACCACATACATAAACATGTACCGATTTACTCGTACACATTACACATTTCTAGTAGGTACCTCCGTAGACAGACACATGTGGGTAAGGAATAAAGAATAAGCATGTGTGACAAGAAAAAATAATGTACTTTTGGATTTTGGATGTGGTTGGTACTTGTTGTGTTGTAGGTTCTACTTTCTAGTTTCTAGTTACTCACGCCAACAAGATACAACAAATACCCTGTTTTGGGTGTAGAGTGTAGTATGTAAAGTGTACTCCATGAACTATTATGCAAGTTACACAAGTTATCTTCCATTCCATTCGATGGGGAAGACTGGTAGAGCTTTTAGAGGAAATGAAGAGGAGTGGAGTAGAGTGAATGTATCTACAATCTAGAATCTGGAATCTACATCATATAGTACATTTATTTAGGTACTTTTCCTGCCCTCCTGTTTTGCAATTTCTCAATGTATCTTCAATCTACAATCTATAGTCGAGAATCTACACTCTACACTCATTGCTTTTTACATTTTATCCAATCTTCCATTATGAGAGATTAAAATTCAGCATCAGTATCATCGTCATTCATGCACCATATACAATATTTATATATGCTATTTAATACGTAGTGCCCATGAAGCGAGTGTATACTTTGTACCATTTTGCCATTTTGTGTATGGTGTATGTTGTATGGGGGAATTAAATTTTAACCATGTTTAAAATTTATTAATTTATTCTTTTCAGATTTGAGCGGCACATCCTGTTCCCGAAATTACTAGCCCACAATGCCGAGGACTTCAACCCCATGCACACCATGTATAATCGTGATCCCGCTAAAAGTGGCTCAGCTCGAAGGTGATCATAAAATTTTAAACTTAATCACGCTTGTTTATACGGAAATATGGAAAGCTACAATCTATGTATAATGTTCACTGTTCACTGTTCACTGTTCAGTGTTCAGTGCATTTTCATTTAGATCATATAGTAAAATTATTGAAGATTGAAGAGGTCATACTAGATTTTAGATTGTAGATTGTAGATTTTAGATAAATAGTACAAAGTACACAAGTACAATATTTAAACTGTGTGCTCTTACTTTTCTTTCCGCTGGTACTTTTAGTTCATCGTGGTTTACACTTTAACTCGTTTCAACTCCACTTCAAAATTCAGCCCGTATCTGTATTTATTTCGTGGTTGGTTCTGTGGGGTCTCCCTCCCTGTCATCATGTTAATAAGCAATTTGTATACAAAACTGCACTGTACTTCTCTACGAGCTCATTTCATCCCATACCATATTATCCCGACTTTTTCCGCCTCTGCCCTTTGTCCTTTGTGATGATGAGAATCGGGAGTTCTACAGAATTGCTGTTTCTAAATTCTAGAATCTAGATTCTTGTAGTTCTAACTGATGCTGCTGGTGGTGTTAGTTGTTGAAGTTTGGAGCAAAAGTAAAAGCAAAAGCAAAAGCAACAACATAACCATTTCCCCTTTATTTTCTTGAGGGATAGGAACTAGACACTAGACAGTAAAAGCAGATTGAAATGAGCATGAACTCTACAAACTCTGCAACTCTAGAACTCTAGAACTCTAGTATTCTAGAATCTCATGTCTCATCTCCTTTTGTCGCTGTTGGTTCGTTAAATGTACCATTTATGTGGACATGCATACTTACGTAAGTATCTATCTATGCAAGTGGATATGAACATGGTAAAACTACTGTAGGAAAGGACAGTGGGAAATGTGAAATGGGAAATTTAAATTCTTACGATAACTGTCGTCATCAATGTTCCTTTAGTTGACTGCTGTAGGCTGTAGACGTAGAGATTCCCATGAAAATTCTAGATTCTAGATTGTGGATGCTTATAAACGTAGATAAATAAAAGACAACAAATGCCCAGAAGAACCCACAAGTACATTTGTATGTATACCTAAAAGGACACGGAAGAAAAGCAAGACAGAGACAAAAGAATCCTACATTGTAAGTATATTGTGTGAGTACAGACCAAAGAAATAATCCGCAAATTATGGTTAGGTTTTACAGTAGACAAACTGATGCTGCTTCTCTTGCTGTTGCTACCCCTGTTCATGTTTTCTTGCTCCTCTTCTTTCTTTCTTTCTTTCTTTCTTTGTGTCTGGGAAAAAGGCCTAAAGAACATTTCCATTCTCATTCGCATTCACATAGGTTCTCATTAGTGTAAATGGAAATGTTCAGGCTGAGTGAGGAGTAACGACAAGGACACCAGGAAAAGAGCAGGAACAACCAAAACTACAATGACAATGACAATGAAAATGAAAATGACAATGACAATGACAATAGCCATGTAAAGAAGGAAACGGAAGGGCAGCCAAAAAGAAAACCACGAACCACATGAAGACTTACACACTCCAGCTTGATTTAACATATAATGTACATTGTACAGTGCACACTTTTCCCATAGTAGTAGTAGTATATCTGGATCTAGATCTGCAAGGGTCCTTTTACTTCAAATTCCGTCCATAATGTACCTATTTTATACATGCATATAGGGAGCGGGAAAGAAGGAAGGGGACCGAGATAATAGAAACGTGCCTCTCTCCACCTTTTCCCAAATAAACTAGCCAAAGACAACAACAACACATAACTAACAGTTTCCAATGCCTACATAATTACGTATATGGAGCCCGTGATGATCCTCATAAAGAAAATTGTCATGGTTCCGCTCATTTCCACTTCCAACTTCCACATCCACACCAAAACCTTCTTACATATAAAGTGTACAGTTCACTACGAGGAAGTACAAGAACGAGATACATCGTCAAAGTATCTGTATGTGGTCCAAGTTCCAGGAGACTTGATACTACATTTATATTATCTAGTCTAGTCTAATTGTGCTTTAGTCTCTAGACACTAGACTCTAGACTGTAGATGATTCTAGGTTCTAGAGAAAATATACAATCTACATTTCAAAAGAATAAGCTCCTATACTTAAGCATAAGGATGATGAGTTCATGTAGCCAACAAAATATACGTGTAACATTATGTAACTTTCTTAGGTATTATTCGAGATGGTGGCAATTAATGAGAAACATGGAGAAAAAGTGTGATGCAGGGCGAATCTTGTGTGCACTTATTTAAGATGTTACTACCTATTACCTATAGTATGTACGTTTATATCTGTGTTTATCTAATCTACTTATAGAGAATGTTGGAATATTGTGATGATGCATAATGTATAATGTGTACTGTTGGACTTTTGGACTTTTGGACATTCTACTTTTACTTTCATCCTGTTTTCTCCATCTCCTTTTCCCTTCTCTCAAGACTCAAGACCTCCAGACCCGCATTAAGTTGGCCGTTTTATTAGGATATTATACAAAGACGAGAACACACAACAGGAATACAAAGCAAGTCAGGTCGAGGCGAGTTGAGTTGAGTCATACCAAGTCAACCAACCAAGGTGTTTAGTGTGTAGTGCGTACCTAGTCTTAGTCTTAGTCTTCGTCTTAGTGATTCTCATGCTCTAGTGAAAATTTGAGTTGGTTCATACGACTTTCTCTTCTTTCTCTCCTTTTTCTTCTTATTTATCCTCTAACCTTTCTCCGCTTTAGCTCTTTCCTCTTTCCTCGTTACAGTAAAACCATGCAGTTAATCTGCAAGTTAATAAAAGTGGTGAAATGGTGTTGAAGGCTCCGCTTTTCGCTTTCGGCTCTTGGATTTTGGATTCCGGATTTTGGATAACCATGTGCTGCTCTGAGTTTGGGGATTGAGGCTTTTTATTACAAATTCCCGTGTATGAAAATTGGAAATTGCATGAAATGAAGATATTATTATTATTATGTATTATTTATTCATTTTGAAAAAAATTGTAATCCGATTTGAATTTCCACCGTCCACCTCCAGGTCTGCAGACTTGAGGCGTTTACCATTTTCTTGAATGTAGAATTTAGAATCTAGAATTAGAATCTTGTTTACTCCACAAGATACAAAAGAGGAGACACAATGCACAAGACGCATTTACTGCTAAATTCAACCCCTTGAACTTACTTTTGTATTTCTAGTTTTATTTTAGTTTGAGTTCCACTTCTGAGCTCAGCCTCGGAGATATTGTGGTTTAGAGTTACTAACAAGAAAACTCAAAGTGGATGTAGACGGAAAGTAGAATAGGAATAGGAATAAGAATAAGAATAAGAAGAGAAATAGATAGGAAATTGGATAAGGAATGAGCCGAAGAGATTAACATGGTTTCCTACTTACGGCTCCTGTGCATCATTAAATGCAAACACACAAGAACAACAACACACACTACACACAATACAAAGGACAACGTACAAAGTACAACGTACAATGCTCAACTTGGACCATGAAAACAGCAAAGAGGGAAAAGAGTAAACACATTATAAAACTCCACAGTCTACAGTCTACAGATCCAAACCCACACTCATTTTGTATAGAACTACACACAACAGAACACTCTAGATTCTACACTCTACACTTTATTCTCCTGTATCTTTTGCTTTTATATGAGGCTCTGATTTCGGATTTCTGATCTCACTCAATTGTAATGGCATTTGAATTTCTCATCCGAGGTTCTTTGTCCATGAAATCCGGAATACGAAGGACTTTCACATTAGATTTCTCTTTTCCTTCCCTCTTTTTCTGTGTATTTAATGCATCCAAGATTCAAATTTAGATCAAGTTTAAAACCTGATTTTGGTTGATTGCATTGTTCATGCATCTATTTTGTAAAAAAACTTCTTAAACTATAATCCTCTTTGTTTATCCCTTTTATTTTTCTATATCTTCAACTTTGAAACTACAAAAAATTTGGCAGATTCCAAATGATGACAAATTTAAATTTAATAGTAAGCTCATGTGTAAAGGAAAATTTAGAAGAAATCATGTGTAATATTAGATATGTTTATGTTAAAGAATTTATACCTGCTTGAAATTCGGTAGGGTACTTGAGTCTAAAATTCTAAATAGCACAACTCGAGACTCCTGCCTTTACACAAGTCAAGAAGGAGTATTAAAATATAAATTGCTATACTTGCATGTATTATATTGAGCAGCATGAACAATGAACAAGAATAGTGGTAAAAGATACAAGATACAAGATACAAGATTTACATTTCACATTGTACATTGTACATTGTACATTTTACATGGGAAGAAAGTAAGGTCGAAAGAAGAGAGCTGAAAGTAACATTAAACTCTAGTGAAAATAGAAAAGACATCCGTTCATAATGAAAACAAAAACGAAAAGGGAAGGGAAAAGGCAAAAGAGAGTGAGACTGATAGACAAAGCACAAGGAGAAGGAGGAGGACTGGAGGGAAATCATGTGTTTTCAAGGGTTCAGTGAACGCTCGGATAATTGAAGCTTTTATGGTTTTTTCCCAGTCGACCATGAGATTTAAAGCTTGTTTAATTTCCTCCATCTTCAGAAGCTACAGAGTGTAAAAGATGAAGAGGCTGTCGTTGCACCAGCACAGACCATAGACCATCTAATACAAAATACAAGTGTTTTATACAAACACCAAATGTAAATGTAAATGTAATACACTTTGTACAATACACAGATTCCCTGTACTTTCCACCGTCCACAGTCTACAGTCTAGACTCTAGACTTTGTAGGACACTTAACCATTCAGCTTGACTATGACTATGACTATGACTCTGTAGGGTCTAAAGAGGCTATCCAATCCATTTCGATCTCATCCAGTCCAATCTCCAATCTTTTGTCTTTTACGCTCTTTACACTCTACTCTTTACATTTTCCGTTTTATAACCACCCCCGCAAAAGGAATTCAATGGAAATGGGAATGTAAACTTTACGAAAATTCCCCAAAAGTAGTTTTGGAAAAATTATATTATGCATGCATCTTTATAAGTTTAATTAACCTTGACTGTATAAACATAAGTAATATATTATTTGAATGAAAATACAATATAAATGGCTTCTAAAATATGTACTTCACAAGCCCGGGCTTTTAGATTATCCTCCACACAAGGCATAAGAACTTGGCATGTTTTATTTACAAATTTGAAATTCTAATTCAGCACATCAAAATTGCCTAAATTGTCTAAAATGCCCATTCGCAAGCAAAAGGTTTACCAACTTTAATAAAGTTAAAAATCCTCACTTCGTGACGATTTCATATCGCCCTGAAAGCAAAAATGCTTTAGGCCCCGGAAGCGAAGCTGATAATAAGAATACAAAATGTGTGTCCGTCGTCATACAACTACCGTCTACGCCCAACAAGTTCTGAGAACTTCACCAATATAAATTGGCATACAAGCGCCATCTATAGCACAAACCTTTAATACGTTTTAAAAACGTTTTTGTCCAATTTTATCCACTAAAGCGTTTTATAAACGTTTTGTGTCCTCCTATGTTAAAGTATATGGGGACACAAATTTGTGTCCTCCTATGTTAAAGTATATGGAGACACAAATTTGTGTCCTCCTATGTTAAAGTATATGGGGACACAAATTTGT
>JABASP010003935.1:0-11921 GCA_019776565.1 Sminthurinus signatus
GATTATTAAAAAAAAAGTTTAAAATATAATTCAGTATACATTATACATAATTATTATTTCCACTGAACGCTACAATAGTATTATACACTGAAACTTTTTTATACTTGTTGAGATATGAGATAATGATAAAAACCAATAATCCACTCACGGCTGTTCAATTTGAAGATCTTGTACGATATGCTTTTCGAAAGACGTCCCCCCGGTTTTTTGTATATGAAGTATAACAAGAACATCAGCCTATATTATTATGACATAAAAAAACAGACCAAACTCATTATTTTTCATTACTAATGAATACACTTCATAAAATGTAAAATGTAATATACATACATGTAATGTATTTACATATTATTTTATATTTTATTCAGATAATAAATAATGTAAATATTCTAACGTACCCAACTAGCATTAAAAACAACATTGGACTGCCTAATAACTTGATAAGAAATTAAGCCTGGCACTGAGGTTATTTCTGATCCGAGTATACGATTTGACATAAAATGTGATGAGGAATGAATAGTAGGTAAAGAAATGCCTTTTAAAGTGGCAGGTGATGGAAGTGGCATTTGAACACTAGGTAAATTATGCCATGGTAGTAAATAAAGGAGGAAGATTGTAGCAGAAACGACGAATACTGCTCCAGGGAATTTCATGACGGAAAAATTGGATGAAGAATAACAGCAAAAATTACCAAAAAATGCATGTTTACTCGTTATTCTACCTTCATCGTACTTCATGATTTTGACAATGATGATAACAATAATGATAAAGTTGAAGATTCCGTTGACGAGAGTACACCATTTTTTAGCCGTACATCATATGATGATGAAATCACTACCAAAACCTATAATAATATATTAAATATATAGAAACATTAAAAAATGACAAAACAGACAACAAACAACAATCAGTAAAATACTTCTGTAATACTTTTAATGTATAAAATGGTAAAAACTAAAATGATTATAGTTACTGTAAAACACCAGTGTATTACTTAAGTAAATAAATATATAGATATTCAAAATTTTGATTTTCAATGAGAATTATATATTGTACATTTAATTTGTGATTCGTATTAGAATATTTTATGAGATACTTGAAATGTCCAAGTTGGACAAAAACGCAATAAAACACTGATGTTTGTACAGATTAAGTATAGTATAATATATTTATTGCGTGTATATGTATTAAAAATTAAACTTACAGTGGTTTAGTTTGACATATTCTCCTCCTAATTAAAGAAACATGTGACAAAAAAAATGAACAAAAGTTAGTAAGAAAAACAGCAAAAAAAAATCCATTCGGGCCTTACAATATTATAGAGTCATGTACATTTTACTTTATACGAAAGAAATTAGACCTGACCCTTTTATTTACCTAATTTATTTATTATTAGTATTTAATAAAATGATTTAAATTGTTTTAAAAAACTTACCCCGAACTCCGAATCAACTAAATTAAAACTTTTATATTGTAGTTTTTTAACTCTCTCTATATATCTTTTGTACACATATATGTATTTCTTATTTCTTGGTTATTCCTTGGATTTCTTGTGATTTGAATGTGCCAAACACCAAGTCAATGCCAAAGTCCATAGGTCAATTGACTAGGGCATTTTACATTTTACTAGTAAAGCTGGGAGGATTTTAAAGTACTTTAACTTTTACAAAAGGTTTTAAAAGTAGTTTTATTACATGTTCCAGCAAGACTGTGTGTATACATATACCAAAAATTACATAACAACTTTCTCCTACACTCTATCATTTTGTTTTGTTTTTCGTGTAGTCTCGACAGTTTGTATAATCATCTGTTTTTGTTTTTTTGCATAAAAACGTTGTAGTTCAAGTACATGTCATTAAATAGATATGAAGATTTCGTGTTCAAAAGTACCTTTTGGACATAGAATTTTTCGATTTTGCGATAGTGTTGTTATAGCAACATTTTGCAAAATCGAAAAATTCTATGTCCAAAAGGTACTTTTGAACACGAAATCTTCATATCTACATAATTATAGAAAAGAAGTTAGTTTTAACACAAAATATATTTGTGCGTGACATTAAACATAATAAGTACCTATCATACATAAATACACATTAAGACAAAACAAAAATGAAGCGATTTCAACCTGTTTTTGGTAAGTGACAATTTTATTGACAATTCACAGTTTTACTAATACAAAAAGCAAAAAAAATACCCTTTTGTCTCTGAATATCACTTGTGATGTTATATATGTATGTAGAACTAAAATCCTTATAAAATGTTTTATGATGAATTTGTATATTATAATATGACTATATATTATATAATATATTATGTAGGATTATTGAAGAGGACAACATGTATACAAAATCCTATTCTTCTTGGAAGTTTCCAAAAAAGGAGTGTATCTGTTGTTGCGGATTTACCAGAAAGTCATGAAATGTTACGAAAAACCTGTCGAGATTTTGCTGATAATGAAATAGTTCCAATGGCAGCAAAAATTGATAGGGAACATTTATATCCTAATGATATTATTAAGAAAATGGGAGAACTTGGTTTAATGGCAATAATGACACCGGAGGAACTGGGAGGAACTGGATTGGATTATTTAGCTTATGCAATTTCTATGGAAGAAATTAGCCGAGGATGTGCAAGTGCTAGTGTTGTCATGAGTGCTCATAATTCTCTTTATTTGAGTCCAATCAAAACCTTTGGCAATAAGGAACAGAAGGAAAAATTTATTAGACCATTTACAAAGGGTGACAAGATTGGTTGTTTTGCTCTCTCTGAACCTGGAAATGGTAGTGATGCTGCAGCAGCATCGACTATGGCTAAACAATCTGGAGGAAGCTACATATTAAATGGTACCAAGAATTGGATTACGAATGCAAATGAAGCTCAGGTAAACACAAAAAAAAATGAATAGAAAAAAGATGGGATATGAGAAAAGTACGTTTTTGTATGAAAACAATATGTAACTATGAAGTCTGAAATCTTTTGAATAAAAAATAAAAAATGTCATGTTTATGTTATCTAATATCATATTTAATATGTATATCATTTTAGGGAATTGTAGTTTTTGCTACTACGGACAAGTCTCTTAAACATAAAGGAATAAGTGCCTTTGTTTTACCAAGTCCTATTGCAGGTTAGTTATTCTATGTACATTAAAAACAAAATCAATGAAACGACATTACCTAATATTATCATCAATATATACAACATATAATGACTTAATAAATCTTTCTTTTTAATAGGGTTAACTATAGGGAAGAAGGAAGATAAATTAGGTATACGAGGATCATCAACATGTAGTTTAATATTTGAAGATTGTGAAATACCAAAAGAGTCTCTTCTTGGACAACCTGGAATGGGTTTTAAAATAGCTATGCAAACTTTAGATGGTGGAAGGATTGGTAAAGAAAAAAACAATGATATATTTTTACTTTTTATATGGTTCTTTGTGATTCGAGATAATATAATAATCAAAGATACATTACAACTTACAACCATACATTTGAATTAAATTTACAGGAATTGCAAGTCAAGCTCTAGGAATTGGTCAAGCAGCATTGGATTGTGCCATGGAATATGCCAAAAATCGTGTAGCTTTTGGAGCTTCAATTTTAAAACTTCAGTCCATTCAAAACAAGATAGCTGATATGAGTTTAAAATTAGAAAGTTCTAGATTACTAACATGGCGAGCTGCAGCATTGGCAGATGCAGGAAAACCATTTACTAAAGAAGCAGCAATGGCAAAGCTAAGTGCTTCTGAGGCATCACATTTTATTACTCATCAAGCAATTCAAATTCTGGGGGGAATGGGTTATGTTAGTGACATGCCAGCTGAACGACATTATCGTGACTCAAGAATAACGGAAATTTATGAGGGTACTTCAGAAATTCAACGACTTGTGATTGCAGGTGCTCTGATCAAAGAGTACAAATAATTTCAAAATAATAATTATGCATTGTATCCTGCTCTCGTTTATATAATATATATTCTGATTTATGATTTCTGTCCACACATTACAATACGTATTCGTACATGCATGCATTTGTACAATTTACATAAGCGTGAAAGTACATGAAATATATATTATACGGAATACTGAATATTATGAATCCATTTTTATAAGGCTGTATGTAATGTGTACTATATATTGTGTATTATGAGCTGTCATAGGTTTATAAAATACACATTTTAGTACAAAGTACCAGATTTTTTGTATATGTGTTTAAACTGAAATATCGCAATGGTGGGCATTTATGGATAAAATAATAATTTATGGATTATATACACACTGTTTACGCTCAAGTACAATCATATATGTATGTTGGTGGTATTTATAAAATAAAGTACACTCAACAATACTATACATATGCTACTACAAATGAAACAAATGATGTGATGAACGGTATCATTTTTGAGCTACGTCATTGAATAATTTATTGTTATTATTATTGTTAATTTCCCCACATACTTGTTTTTTTTAACATGATAATATACATTCTATTAAATAGGTCTTGCATCTTGTTTTTTTTTTTTAAATTCTATTTCTTGCCGTAATACTTTTCATATACATGAACTGTTATATTTATAATAATTACAATTATATCTATATATATATACATAGTACAGTATATTCTGTTTTCAATTACTATTATTCATCATGTTTATAAACCATATCATTCACATCATTTTATGTACTTAACAGTGGTCTTAAACTTTTAGAGGAAAACAGTCCACAAATTTGTATCTGACAGACAGACACAGTCTGTACTTCTCAGTAAATATAATATATTATTATATGGTTCTATACGATGAATTGACTTATTTTTCAGTGGAATGTATAGAAGTACTTTTGTTCACTGTACTTAACTTCCTTTCATTGTTTTTCATTCATAATAATTGTGCATAATAAGACATTAAAAATATATGTTATGGCTGCCAATTTTCTCTTTAAAATAAACTGGAATGGAGGATATTTTATAAAGACTGAGGACACTGTCAAGCTGAGTTTATTAGTATTTATATTAGATAGGTATATATAACTGAAAATGGGGTTGAAAATATTTCTATTCTAATCACTCCAAATGCTATACATATTTTTTTTTTAAAAATAAGGCTGAAACATGAAACATACTATGAAGGCTATCGAAATGAAAATGATCAAAAAATAACATAACGCGTAAAATTATACCTACAAGTCTTTGTGATTTCAATTTTTCATGTCTTGTAAATATAAAACTCTTATACTTTCTCAGTACAGGAAATTTCAGATACAATATAACCCCATAATGGAGCTAAACGAATGGCAAACAATTTATAGTCAATGTCTAATTATTATTGTTTTTTGATGTAAAGCATAGGTAGTAATTATTATTGTTCGCAAAGCATTTAACTGCATAACACAGACAATCGAGCAAAACTTAAATTTTTATACAGAAATCAAATAAGAGCATGCATTTATGAATGTACTTACAGCATAATATATATTTGCATATATACATAATACATATATACATGTATGTGTATACAAACTACACATATAATGCATTGCTATCGCTTGACTAGTCACATAATGTATTGTTATACTTTCTCTTTTACTTTCTCCCGTGCGTTACTTTTTAGCCACGTTTCTTTTGGCTGCTTTAATGATTTATGAGAATTGCTTTCTCTTCCACAACCTTATCATATAATAATAATATATTATATCTATGTTTGTTTCATTTTCATCTGGATTATTATTGTATTTTATTATATTTTAGTACAATGAGAATTGAGAATACACAGTTTCCTACTTGACAATAAGTTACTATATACGTGAAATGTTTCTATATATCTATATTATTGTAGATTACCATTTTTGTATCTTCTATATTATATAATATTGTCTATATATTATGTATACCTATATTATTTATGTCATGTGTCATGAGGATGATAAATATCAGTATGTTGAATTATCCTAATAATTATCATCATCATTCCTTCTTTGTAAATGTGAGTGTAATTGTAAGTGTGTAGTTTTCCATTTCTTTTTTGTTTCCTTTTTATGTATAGTACTTATCTTGTATCTTGTACTTATTTTATGTTTTTACTAAAATACAATAATTAGTAACGAGTAACAGGGAAAAAATGGGTTACTTGAGTACATAGCTCTCACTTTTTTATATATGTATTAATATAATTATTTACTTCATGACTAAATGTATTTTATATTCTCTGGTTTTCATCTACTTAAGTACATGTAAACATATATATTATGTTCATCGTATGATAATATTTTTAACATATAACATAACACAATCTATATTTTAAGTATTCTCTTACATATGAAGAAAAAAGGTACTCACTGTTTATTATTACGTTAGTTAGTTGACATGCATTTTTCTAATAATTTTCAGGATGTTTCCTATACATAATGTATTGTGTGAAGTGTAAAGTTATGGGTTTTTTGTTTTTTGAGACCCTTTTTTATATATAAAGAATAGTGTGTATAGTATATTTACGTAACGTGGTTTATATTTTATACCTATACAAAAAGGGAAAAGCATACATATTAAATCAGTTAGCAAGGTATTGGATTTTAGTTTATTAACACTCTATTTTATTATTTAATAGGGATGTTCAAAATTTTTTATTATCAATAGGCATAAGAGTCTCTCCTTGCGTCTCAGCAGACGACATATGTGCGATTGTGTAATAGAATACTATATCTATATAATGGTTGACATAATATTATACACATAATATACATCGAACTAAAAAAATTTTAGATTTCTTTTTCTCCCAATAACTTGATTGACTCACATAATATTATGTACATAATATTTTACGTGTACACCAATGATAAACATACACTGACAGATCATTCATTTTTAAAAATAATGGCTCTTCTGATGTACTGCACCTTATTTAAATTGAGGTATTTAAGTATCTTTTTTATAACGTTTGTTTTCTTTTCAATCGTGGTTTAAAGCTATTTACCTTACTCAGTACTCAGTACTACTACTTCCCTTTTTTTCAAATGCCAAACATGGTAAACTAACGCATAAAACTTTAAATATACATAAATATATGGAAAAACTTCATTTTCGGGTGTCTAGTGTATAGATAGGGACTTATTCCTCTCACGTATCCGATTCAATCGGTGTTTATAGTGATGACAGAGATCATGCATATATACACATAATAATATATATAGACACTTAAAAATTTTTTTTAGTTCTACAATTTTTTGATGCTACATAATGCATATATAGATATATATATATATATACATATTACACTCACTTAACACATCCAATAACCACTAAGACGATGTACAGACATATTTACTTGGCTATTTTAGACTATTTTGGATTTTGGATACAGCTCAGCTATATTGATTTCCATTTAAGTATGTATAATGTATACATAATATATGTTTTAAATTCTCTTCACACGAGACAACTAAACTATAAAAATAAGCACGGCTTCCTTCTATATATAAGTAGGTATATAAATAATAATAACTATAAAAGTTAGCATGGAACAAGGGATTTACTTTTTACCTCAAGGTATGAATGATAGAAAGTACGTAATGACTTAAATTTTGAAAAATGATAGATAAAAAAATCACTCTTTAACCTTACGTATTGTACTTCTACATGTATGTAATTGTATACAATATACAATATTGACGTACATACTCCTATTGTTCCCTGATGAATGATGATACACTACAGTTTTATATTTCTTTGGTTTATGTAATAGGCCACTCTATGAATAAATACTTTGAAATGTAGAATAATATATTATACACATAACATTATTATCTAAGTATGTATAGGTATACATGTTATGTATTCAGATTTCTTCTTGTTTGCAATCCTACAAATTATTCCGTGTATTTAGAAAAAAGAAAAACAATATTTATTTTGTATGCTGTGATTTCTAATTTTTCCAGAGCAAAAAGGTATTGAATTATTTTTGAAGAAATATTATTTTGTATACACGTCTAATACATAGTAGGATCCTGCCCTTCTCATATAAATAGATTGTATATACATACAGTTTTCAAAATTTCAGTGAAAAACAATTACTGGAAAGGAATTCAATGCAAGAAACGATGACTGTGTATCTATAGGAAGGTAGAAATAACATTTCGATTGCTTTCATGGTATGCTATATTATAGGTTTGAGAAAAGTAGATGGACTCCCGACAATCATGCTATTCGCAATTTTACAGTATTTTGTGGAGACATTCAATAAAACAATGACATCAACATGAAGTACACATGTACATAAATGTAACATAAAATCATTTTTAAATATTTACTTTGTTTATCGCCTCATATTTGACTTGCGACTGAATAAAGCAAACTGTTTTGACAAGATTTGAAACAAATAATATTAATAATAGTAATAATAACAAAGTTTTCATTCATTACACACTATCCATATACAGTCCACGTAATATTGTACATGGATAAATAAATAATAAGTTACATATTACATACGTGCGTACACATACATCTAAACATGTAACTTGTTTTCTCTTTTTTTTTCTCCCTCTCTCTCTCTCTCTCTCTCGCTTGAATAGACATTAAACACGTACGACTGACAGCAAAAACTCTACATTTTAATGTAATACATTGTAGAGTGTACAATTCGAAAAAAAGTCCATGAATATTTCATACGCTGAAAATAGTAACTAATATAAATTGTAACATAATGTCTGAAGTGACAGTGTATTCGGTAGCTGTATTTCAGTTGATTTACAAAACTGTTATTAATAATTTTGCGATAATCGTGAGACTGTACTCATTCTTTTGTATTTTTTACTTGCCATGTTCTATAACAAAATACGTAATTGGGAAAGACAAACCTGTCTAACTCTCTCTCTCTCTCTGTACTACAAGGTTGAGCTACAAAACCAAGTTTGAATTTAATTCACAATGTTTTGCACCTATATTTATACTAATAATTTTCTATACATATAAATATAGAATATAGACACAACATACACACACACACACACACATGCTTGATGTTGTACTTTACAATGAAATTAAGTACCATAATATTATTATTATAGTTCTGTCAAACATTTTTTGCATAAAAGAAATTGCCTAAACATAATGTACATATGTAATAGGTATATATAATAGATACTGTGTACTGTGCATACTTATTGAATGATATAATCTACATCATCTATAAATAAATATAAATGTGATGGTACGGGTAGAAGTTAGTACTTTACAACTCCCAGCCATTATTATATCATAACATAATATACATTAATACATATAAATAAAGCATATTTTTTACTGAAAAAGGCTTGAGAGTAACGGTATAATATCTGAATTTGTGCTGGTGTGTGTGTGTATGTGTCCCTACATGAGAAGGAAATTTAATTTATAAACTTTCGAGTCATGGCACTACAACAACAATGTCCACTTTGGTGACCCGATTATATATATAGAGAGAACATGACAACAGCTGCAATTAATGTTTATTCTAAATGTATAATATTTAAAAACTATTTTACTATTGTATTATACTTTTACTTTTAACTCTACAGATACAATTCGAATGTGACTGCCTGCCTTAGACAGTTACTACATAATATATTGATATTATAGTAGTGTAAAAACAAACCTTGACAAATCATGTAACATGCATTATACTTGTAAATTATTAGATTATTATACTTTTCCAAGGAAATTCGACACGACTATATTAAAATGCGTCTGTATATTTTATAATGTGTTCTTGTGGTATCTCTAATACAATTTTAGTCCTTGTAAAACTACATTTTTAATATTTAATATAATTTTTTTTTATACTTGAACTTGCAAGTGATATTTGAGTACCTACGCCAAAACAAATATATATATATATATGTATCTATAATTTTTCTTCTTCATATTTTACAGTTTATCATCATTTATATACTATAGATCATGTATAACATACTCATTAAGGATTATCGATTGATATATCATTATTAGTGCTCATGAGAGGAAACGTGTTTCAGTACGTTATGTAGTGGCTATACCAATTATTTAAATATTCAAGATTTTCTGCACATCATATATATATATATCTATCATCATTATTACTTTTTTTCCCTTTCCAACCAATTCTATTTGCTTCTATTTATATCTTTCTTTTGCAACAAATAAAAATACATGTAACATATGACAATAACAGGAACATTTTTAGATATTAACCAAGAAATAAGAGGTAAGTGAGTACTGTTTTTTTCCTCCTTGCAAGTAAAGTAAAAACTAGAACAAAGCCCACTATAAAACACTCTGTTCAAACATCATCATACCAATTAGAAACGAATTCCTATACGTACCTCAAACCTCAAAACAAACAAACAAACACAGAATTGTATAATACAATACTACATAGTAAGTTGTAATATTACTATTTTGAATAATGAAGATATATTTTAGAATATAATTTCCTTTTTAATGACTGAAAGACATACGAAGAACCTAGAGCAGACATATATAACAAAAAAAAAGTTATTTTATACCGTCAAACCAACTTTTTGGTAAGACTCCATACATTGCAGATAATAATAATAATAATTGTTATTATTAATAGAATTTAAAAAAAGTTTGAACAAATAGTATCATGATTATTATTATTTTATAATAAGGTAGAAAACAACAAACAATATCTTACACATTTTCACACAAAATAACAATAATAATAATGACACCTTATTAGTCTAGATAAATATATTTGACATAATAATATATGTCATCAGTTAAAGAACTGACTGGAAAGAATATATTTAACAACATATTATGTTTTATGTATGTATGTAGCATACGGTAATAAAATATTTAGTTTATGAACTTATTCAGTTTGGCTGTTATAGGTATACTACTATTAATTAATAATGTTTGATATTATAAAATAATTTTAAATAGAAGGATGCTTTCAAGTTTCTTCGTTATAAAACAAAATGAAACATATACATTTTTCTAAAGGGTCACGGTAACACAATTTGAATGCAGGACTATGTAATAATGTAATATCTATAATAATAATAATAATATTATTATAGCTATAGATGTTTTGCACTTTAACGAAAAAAATGTTATATATTTTTTCAACTTTTGCGCTTTCCCTGATAACCTGTACTTATTAATTAACTAATAATTATATATAATATAATATATAATATATGTATATCACCTTAATTTTTCTACACTGGGTATATATTTTATATATATATATATATATGTATATGCATATAATTTTTCTAAGGGCGAGTAAAATTTGCATGCATATTATATATATAATCATCACTGGAAGGACTATTTTCTATTACCAAAATTAATTGAAATATAATTTATATATTTTAACAGACTATGACTTGTTTACTACTAAATTACGTTGGCATTATCTTGTAATATATACTTTTTTCTATGTATTTTTTTTATAGTTTGAATTTTAGGTCGCACACAAAGAATTTAAGTCGGATTTGTTTTATTTTTTTACTTTCTAATTTTATATAGGTATAGTATTTTAGATAGTGATAGATATTTTTTATCGTTATATATACATAGTACATGTACTGTGATTATGAAAAACTAACACGGTTCGGACTCAAAGAGTTGAGGCTTTACACATACATGTATATATATATATATATTTATGCCCTTACGAGATGAGAAGTTTTGGCCTTTGTGCTGAAGATTGACCGGATTTGTTTGACATTTTAATCCTGCTCAGCCCTCATTCCCCTTACCTCCCCTCTATTTCGTTGCTACAAAAACGAATAAATAAAAAATTTGCAATTTAAACATGTACATGGTTTTATACATATTTAAATATACTGTGACCATTATCAAGTTGAATTCATAACACGAGTAAAATTTTTGATGTACGTGACAGTGTCTTACTTGATCCAAATCTTCTCGAA
>JABASP010003936.1:0-11919 GCA_019776565.1 Sminthurinus signatus
ACATCCTTCCTGTTCTTCGCTCATTCATGAACTAGTTCTAGTTCATTCACAACCCACACTCCCTAAATTTAAGCAACCTGTTCTCGTTCACGTATAATAGGTAACTACTTTTCCAGGGAGCCTTCATAAAAGAAAGTTTTATACATACATTATATATTATACAAACTCAAAGTGCGCAGAACCATGTTTGATACATACACATAGTTTTATGCTTCGCACACGAAAAATTAATAAAGTCTATCTTCCACATATACCTGGAGTAGTACACGAGTTAAGAATTACGTAATAATAAAAGTAGATTTAAATGAAAATGTATGATTGGTATAATCAGAAATTACAGAAACATGAATGTATTATGTTTACATGCTACACGTGCAAGTAATTCGAAAAAGTAAACAGGATAAAAACTTTTAATGGAAAACATAGAAACTAGAATTATTATTATTATTGAAACTTTGTACACAACTGTTTTGTATATTTTTTGTTTACTTATTACTTCTTACATAAGATCAAACTGTTTTGTTATGCTTGTTCTTCCGTTTTCAGACTATAGCTGTTTTCAAGCATGTACGTATAATAATTAATAGTAGAGCATGTACAATGTACAGTGTACAATGTACACGATACACATGATTATGAATGAATGTATAATAACATTTTTAAAATCAAATGTGCCATCTTCAGAAGATGATATTATATTGTATCAACTTTTTGTGACATAACTTACTTGATATTTGTTGTAAATGCCTTGTACCTGTTCAAGGGCAGTATTTTACTTGAAAAATGCGTTCATATAAAATATAAAAGTATGAACTGTTGATACTGAATACTGTATGTAGAAACATTATTGGTTTTATGTATTTCCAATCTAACTACTACCTACCTAGTATATTTAATATTTAGAGATTATGTAAAAATGTAGCGTTTCAAATAAACAATATTAAAAACTGTGTCATGGAAAATTGTATTAAAAATTCCTTTTATAACAACCCTTATTAAATCCAGAAGCGAGAGAAATACATGAGAAATACAATATATTATATATGACAAACTTCCTAGGAAAACCATAGCTATAGTTTAACTGCAAAAAGTAAAAAGAGAACGACAAGGAATGATTACTCTTACAAATTTTTCATTCATTCATTCATCCAGATGTTATACTCATTTATTAATTTAGAATTACTTCTCAATAACTTTTATTGAGGAACTTTTGAAAACTTCTGATTATTTTGTCAAATAGGTATATGTATATACACAAAATTTAATCTGAAATTGTACATGGAAAATTACGTTGAAAAACGATATGACCCCTGCCTATATATATGTAAGTCTTCAAAAGTTTTAAATATTTTACATAAAAATTCATTCCAGTTTTGATTAAATCTTTGGATTCATTTTCATTATTCAGAATAATGTACACGCATAAAAAATATCTTGAATCCCATTTAAATTCATGTGTACGCTTTTATATTATTGTACTTGTACATATTATGTATATACAAATAAAAGAAAAGAAAATGGATAACAATGATATAGGTGTTTTGCTTATTCAAGTTTCAAACTCACGTTTAAATGTATAAGCTCATTTAAATTAGCATCGATATGTTTTCAAAGATTATGGCTTCTTCATTTTAAATATCAAAGTTTTTCAATTAGATAATTGTATTGTTTATACTTATAATTTTGAAAACTTTCAGAGGCAGTTTTGTTCCCAATTCAACAGTAATGGTTCTGATACAAACTGTGTTGAGTTTTTATTGTGTACAGTTAGAGTTAAACGATTTCCTAGTCGTCCTCCACTTTATACTTTGGGAAAAATATCATACTTTATAGATTCTGAAGCATTTCAACTTATTTTGCCTAAAGAGAGAGAGTACGGTCAACTATGCCAACTGTGTGTGCAAAACAGATGATCATTATTGACAATAATGAAAACAAAAGGTTGAAAACAAATGATATAATTATGATGTACTGTATATTTTATTGTCACAAAATTTTAATCACCTTTTTATTTTGAAAGTCATCTTGATTTACTTTTGATATTCAATTATACAATATTTTGATGACAGAATATAGAGGAAAGTAAGACAAAGGTATAATATCATATAAAAAATTTACTCCTTTTTGGTCTTTATACTAATTACTAAAGCACACAAATGTAAGATTTTCTATAAGTTAACAGTAGAATAAATGATTCTACTGCAAATTGCAAGTCGTTGCTAATTTTGATATAAAGTATAAAAATAAAATCGATACATGCTGGGAAAACTAGTACAAAAGTCTTATACAAAAAGTTATTTTATAAAGATAAAAGATAAGTATTAAAGTACAACTTTCGCCATCATTAATTATTGCTAAAATAACTACTTAGAATTAAAATAATCATAAAAACTTAGTCATTCACAATTAGGTATTTCTATCAAAAGTACAAAAGAAGTATTCGAATTCGTGAAACAAACAAACAAAAAGACAAAACTTTTGTTTATTCTTATATGGAATGTGTTTACTTATATTTACCTAAATATTCTTATAGTACTTTAAAAACCATTTAAAAATGTTCCTATTTTTATTTGCACCTCTATAGATTTTAATTTAAATGCTACTACTTATAAGTATGATTGTTTCATTTAAAATAATGATATTTCCAGTTCTTTGCATATCTTTAAATGTATGATAATACTACATGATTGCATTTAATGTATGCATTATATTAAAGCATACAATAAAAGCTGCTACACCATAGGTTACAGCTTTTATATACTACAAAAGTAAAAAAAAAGAAAAATGCTACACAATGCTAATAATAATGATTGTTTTGTGTACAGCGTACAAAATATTTTAAACGTAGATCACAATATGTCTGACTACACAATATATATTGTATAAAAATGGATATGCATAATATATGTACTTCTAATTAAGTATATTCGACATAAAATAATAATAATACTTATTAAATACTTATGAAATAATATAATAAACTTGCTGCAACCATAATACTACAGTCTGGTTACTTACATTATAAGAGAGTATTGCATGAGTGTTGATATCTATAAAAAATAAGAGGAATACTGATATTTTGGAAAACATACGTGTATTATTGTATACATACTTTTTAGAGATGAGAGTCTTCTTCCTCTTCTTCTACTTCGTTGTATATTGTATATGTTGTAAATTATTCATGTTCGTGTAACTGAGCTATACCATTTCAAAATATGGACGGAAGATGAAATGACGGATAAAAATAATAAATAAATGCGGAGATTGTAACCAATTTAACTAGATTGGTTGAGGTAACAGCTTGAGCACTATTACAAAGATCACCTCTACAAAAACAGATGAGTGTGGGTTTATTATTCCATTGAACTTTAGCACAGCGTTCTTCCTCGTCACTCGGAGCTAACACGAGACAAGATCTTTCTGTAGCTGTCCCATATTCTGTAATTTAAAACATATACACATGAGACATATAATATTATGACATAATATGAGATGCATAATAGATAGATAAAAACCTCAAATGAAATCAAAGAAATATATTATGATAATACTATCCTATATTTTGGAGTATCATCATTTAAAACAAAATATTATAATATATTATATACAAGTAAAATATGAAATCATACCGTCCGGTGGTCCACTTATTCCTTCAATATATTTGGCACACCAACCAGATGGACACGGCACATGTGAAATCGCATTAGTAGCAGTCGTATCATTATGTCTAAATGGATCTCTACAGTCTCCTAATAAACCTCTTGATCTACATTGATAGCAACGTCGAGAAATCCCTATATATATATTTTTTTGTAAATCAAAAGCAAACAAAAAATACATTTACATTAATAAAATAAAATTTAATTATGACTATAAGTATACTCTCTTTTATTCAAATCTCATATGATACGAGTATAACATGCACATTTTTAATACTTTCTAAAATGTAGAGCAATCACAAATCATAAAGTGTATGATATATATTTAGATTTAGGACAGAGAATAGAATATATATATACATGTAAATGTGTAAGTAAACTGAGAAAAAGACCAACCTGTTGCCCATGGAATCAGACAAATCACAAGGACGAATAAAAGGGCTACTCGATTCATTGTTTTAATTAATTACGTAATTACTTAATTAATTAATTGTTTTTACACGACACATTTTCCACTAAAATAGAAAGCAGCACAATTTGAGCACAATCTCAAATATGTTCTCCTCAAGAGATCATCAAAGTGTAACAATGAGAACTATCAAGGATGTCAGGTACATTGTTGAAAATACCTGTGCACACATCTCACCTCTCACAGGTAAACGAACGAACGAAAGAACACGTAAGTAAATATTCACACACAGGTTAATAGCAAAATATTGTTTGTTTTTCTTGTTGATGACCTGGCGTTTCGTGATGTAATTTACTTGAAAAAGAATTTCAATTTTGTAAAATTCAACAAAAAAAAAATCTCATGTGTAACATTTAACATTAGATTCTATGAAAAAAACGTATCAGTCAACGTCAAAAATAAAATTCAATATTATTTCGTGAACAATTGAGTGGAATGCAACAAATACTTAATCTTTTTCAGAATTTTTAAAATGGAATGGCAAGAATGGCATGAAATGAAATTCTAAACCTCATAATATGTGAAAAGGTAAGTTAAGTACGGTACTACTTTGATAAAATCAACATCATTCATGGACAAAATATATATATAGTACTCTGCCAAAAATGTGTACATTTCTTAAAATACGTGGGTATATAATATTACCACATTCACAACCATTTTGTTTTGTATTTTAACAATATTTCCGAGTAATATTTGAAAAAATCACGTTTAGGAGTGTTAACTACATAAACCATAATAATAATATGAAAAATAACTGTATGATCATAAATAATACTTGAGATGCTGTCACATATGATACATTATATTTTGTCCATCCATAAACCATAAGATAAGATTTTGAAGAATGACGCACAATATTATTAGTCCAGGAAGAAAAAAGAACCCAAAGAGACAATATTATACACAGAAGAAGAATAAGAAGACGAGAGGATAAAGAAATTGAAAATTTTTGTGACTCGGTGCAATTCAAAGAATTTGGTAATAATAGTAATATTATATTATATTATAGTATAACAAGAAATATGAAACGGTTTATGGAAAATCTGTTATTAGAAATTGCAAACTTAACCGTGAACATTCTTTAAGATCCTTTTTCTGCTTTGCATCATTTGATTTTTTTTTCTGGGGGGAAGAAAGAATAGAAAGAATTTCAATTCTCAGATGACATACGTCACTCGTCACTAGACTTTAGACATCCCTTTAACTATTACTAAGTCAGTAGATACTAGGTAGATATTGAACTGACTTTCCCTATTGTGTTTACTGTTTACTGTTCTGGTTTCTCCTTGAGATTGGGACTGTTGTATCTTGTGTGAGTAAATATTGAACATTTGTACTTACTCTTATCTACAGTATCTAGTACCTAGGAAACCCACTGCAAAAAAAAAGCAATTCAAATAAATGTGAATATTTTTATATTTGTGGATCTGGTTCTGGATCTGGTTCTGAATCCTTTACTCTCCACAATCTATATGTATAGCACATCAACAACCCTCCAAATTACATGGTCCATGAACACGATATAAGATGTAAGACGTGTGTAAGCAGCTTGTAACTTGGGCTTGTAGCTTTTGTAGATGAATTGAAAACTTAAGAAGAATTGAGGTTCGTTTTAAACTTGGTTTTCAAATCTACTGGGAAACGAGTTTCAATCACCAGAACAACAACAACTGGAGTACTACACTATAGACAAAATGTAGGACAGAGAATAGAAAGAAAAAAATAAAGAAAAAAGGCAGGAAGGGGAAGAGGAAACAGAAGAAGAAGAAGGAAAAAGAGGCGCCGTCTATCCGCATGCATTCGTTCCTTCATTCATGCTCTAGGTTTTAGCTGGAAGAGTAGAAGAAAAAAAAGAACGGAAAGGGAAAAGTAAAAAAAAAAGTCCTCATTCATTCATTCGACTAAGTAATCATAAAATAAAGAGAGTCCAAAAAGAAAAGAAAAAAAAGAGGAAGATGATGAAAAAGAAAGTTGAGTAACCAACACACAAGACACAAACAGGCAGGCAGGAACCCAGTTTCATTTAATCTCGGAACCCAGAAGAAGAACAAGAAGAAGAAAAAGGGAAAATACTCGTGTGTGATGGGGTTTTCTGCTTTCATTTCTTTTCCCCCTTGTTAGTTCTTACTTTTCCTTTTGTAGATACGTCTGCTGTCATCTTCAGTGTCACACGCAATAAACTGTTTTTCTCTGTATCGGTATACACCGTCATACTCGTTTCGTATGTATTTGAAAAAGCAAAATGTAGAGAGCCGCAGAGAAGGATAAAAATGCTCACAAGGTAAAAAGTAAAAAAGACACATTTCACATGTTATAAATTTAGAACCTGGTTTCATCCTCATTTCGTCCTATAGGTTTTCCCTTTCAACTTTTACTAATTTTCATTCATGCTTAATTTGTTTTACTGACAGTCAGCACTCTATCAAATAATATGGGCCATGGAGGAGTAAGTACGGAAATATCCTGATTTAGTACACTGTACGCTGTCACATTTCTATTGACATTTTTGTACTCTGTACAATGTACATTGTACGATAAATTGGAGAGATGTACATCTATAAAATTTCTCCCGAAATTCTAGTACAAAAGTGGGTTTATCCGGGAAAAAATGGAATGCATGTTGTGTAATTTCCGGAAACTCAAAGTACAAAAAACAGGCACAGCTTTTTTATAGAGTATGTACAATGTACAATTTTAAATGTACATCATTTGTACACAGCATACATGCATATGTGTGTATGAATACGCGTGTTGTATAGTTTTGAAACAGGATTGAGTAACTAATGAAAATATTTCGGGGTCCATTTGTACTAGTAAAAAGTACACATTAACACACGATACATTTTACACATAAACAAATAAAAACGTTGAAATAAAAACTGGGCATTATTAGAATATTTTGTAACTATCCAGCAAAAAATGTAAAACATTATTTTCAATTTTTATCTTCAGAGACGAGAGATGTGAGTTATGAGATGAGTATCCGGATGTCCTATTTTCCTTGTACATTGTACAGCTAAAAAAACTATCCTTGAAGAAAAATGTGTCACACGTTTCAACATTTTTTGACAAATCTTTATTTTGCAAGTTTGTGCAAAAAATACGAGCTTTTACTAAAATTTAACAAAAGTTCTACACGTGTAAAAAATCCATGTATCAGCATTATTTTTTTTTCTCTATCTTTTATTTTTTGAGCTACGTTTAGTACGATTAGTAATTATTAGAATCATCCAGCTATAGCTTTCTCCTGTTAGCCTTTCATAATATTGAATTTTAATCAAAGTTTGGATTCAATAAAATTAGTAATAATTATTTTATGTTTACCGCATAAAGTGCACAAGAAGTGCATTTAGAAACCATATTTTATTCATATTTTTAACAAGGTTTTCATAGCTGTACATCAAAAATCTATTATGTGTGGTTTGTAAGGAATATGAACTCAAAACTCAATACGAGACGTTTATTGTGTATTTTATTGCTAATTTTTTCGTGTGAAGTTGCTTCTTCTCCAGTCTCACAAAGTACATGCAAAGTATCTTTTTTATATTTCATATTTTATAGTGTCGGGAACAGTCTTTTGAAGACTGGTGAGGTTTGTTGCACAATTTTCTAAAGATCATCTTGGATCTAGGTGATCCAGAGCTCCGATTGGAGAAGAGTGCATTAAAACAGATTGTATCAATTTCATACGGAGACTTTGAGATTTTAGATGCAACGAAAACTTTGAATCTAGAATTTTTTATAAAACGCGTGTTGTTGAAGAAGGTCTAGAATTTAGTTTTAGTTTCAAATCACATAAAATTGCCTTTTTATTATACGTGATATGTTAAGCATAATATAATGTATAATATTGTTTACTTAAACTGTGAATTGCAGTTTTAATAGACATTCCCATACTTTTCCCATTAAAAGCTAGAATTTCACATTTTTTTCCATGACCATTATTCATGAAGATTTCCAGTCCAGCTTCCAGTTTCCAGTTTCCAGTCCTCAGGCGTATGATGAAGAAAGACTCTTGTTTTTTTATTTATTATGACTAGACATACAGAGTGTAGGTAGGTAAAAGTTTGTACACCTTTGTTTACTCTAGTTTTTCATGCGAGCACATAGTTCTGACTTTGGACATACTTAAACAGAAGTTTGAAACAATCAACATCCATTATTCATATAAGTATGATATGTGTACATTGTATATTATAGCGTATGTTTTGTAGTTGTAAATAGACACGTACCTTTTGTAAAACAGTTTACTTCCATTTTCTATTTTCTTTATACGTTTTATTACCGTCTCGTTTATTCTTTTCCCCTTTCCTCCCACTTGTTTCCTCCTCTGGTTGTGCATTGCGTATTGTGTAGCATATGTAGAATGTAGAAAGTGTACAAAACTCTAGTTTCTAGTTGCATTGTATAGCTATATTAATTGAATTCTCACAGCGAACATTCAGCTAGAAACTTGAGCTAGGTTCCCACTTCCAACTTCCTTCCTTCCACCTTCGTTTTTTTCCTCTTGGCTCTTTCCTGATATTTCAACACCTTGAAAAGGGAAAAGTAAAATACCAAAATACTTATCTAGACAAGAGATGGGAAATATGAACTTAGTTAAAAACTTAAAAAGAAATTCATTTTCACATAGTTTTGACTTTTGACTTTTTCTCTCTGTATGAGAAATGAGAAAAGGATCCTTTTCTTCTTTTACTTCGAAGTAAAAAACAAAAGAAAATGAATGCTGCAATATGTATTTTAGTTATAATCCCGTTTCTACTTATTGTTTTCTAGATACATATTTCACGAATAAAAAGTGAGACACTATAAGGTATAATAAATAGAAAACAGAAAACACGTGTAAAATATGTATACAGCGTACAGTGTAGAGCATTCTTTTACCGTGTAGGCTGAGAGCTGAGAGCGTTAATAAATTGAATTACATATCTTTCTTTGTTCTTTAAATTTTAATTTCCAAGAAAAAAGTAAAAACAGGTCAACATCTGAAATCTGAGCTTTAAACTTTAAATGTAGTATTTTCAAGTACAAGCTTTATATGGTACATGTTGTAGGTTAATGCTTAATATAACCAATCAAATGAGACGGAAGAACTTAAAAGTGAATGAAAGTAAAAAGCAACCAATAATATAGTTTATGAAAGAAAATATTGTTTTCACGCTCAGTACAAAAACATAGTTTTGACTTTCCTACCCTTGTAAAAGGTAAATTTCACTTGCTAAAGCTGGAAAAATTTATTTTACCAAAACTCCCAAGAAGCTAATATTCTAAATATATAAAAGTCCCATATTTTAGCTTTCTAGAAGAATTCTTGTTAATTTCAAACTAAAATTATACTAAAACGATCATGCATTTTAGTGTCATCCCCTACAATTTATATTGTGTACCTGTATCAAAAACTACCCCTTTGAAATTCAAAAGAGATTTATCAGGTTCCACGAAAATTCTCAATTGTATGCTTCGTCTGTCTTGATGGGGAAACGGGGGTTAAACCAAAATGTTGACTGCAAAATATACACATTGTACAATATATTTTAATATTTAGTTCAATACTTTACAAATCTTATAAAAAAAATGCATGCAACAAATGTTTTTCTTAGAATTTCCAACTTTTCCCTTTTCTACTGTACAATATGACATAACACAAGTAATAAGTGAAGGATACTGTTCTTTTATATCATATAAAAAAGAGAATCAATGAGCTACAGCAAATTGCAATGTCGGCATTTCGTTCCGCAATACAATGATTCATGTAATAACTGTCTATTATTTTATGACAGCAATGTTCTTTGTTCTTCTTATAGTTCTTGACATTGACTTGTACATTTTACATTGTACATAATTTGTCATATGTAATACTCTTTGGTAAGTCCTATATTCTACATTCTACACTCTTGTCTATTTTTGCAAGTTGGTCCTCATTCAAGATTCAAAATGACATGAAGACAGCTTGTGATGTTAACTTGTTACTTGAGACTTGAGATTTGAGAATAAATCAAAATGTGCAGACTTTTACCCACGAACAAGATGCGGCAGAGGAAATCTAAAGTTGATGATAATGCGCTAAACTCTAGGCTGCTGGTCCGTGTGTTGTAAGTTGTATAATAAAGTATAATAAAAGTACAATCTACAATATGTAGCATGTAGACATTGCCAATAATGATCAGTATGTTGTGTTGATCGTTAGGGCATTAGTTCAATAGGCCAAAAACCAAAGAGTCAAGAGTACTTTCCATGTTCTAAATAGCCAAGAGCTCGATGGACGGAAGAGTTCTGTCTGTCGGCCAGTATTGAGAATTAAGAATGGATTTAAAATTCAGAACATTTTTCTTTGGAGAGATGCATAGATTTTTGACATGGACTTTTGGATTTTGAATGCAAGACGATAGAGAATAAAATACCTAATACGCGAGGGATATTCCTTTTTCCTTCACTATCACCCTGTGCACTGCATGTACAATGAACAATATTTCATGGACTGCACTCCTTTTTCATTCCTCTCGGGACTCAAGTTTCTCCCAGAACTGTAAACTGTACGTTGTAAAGCATGTACAATGTACAGTGTATAATGTACAGTGTACAGTGTATACTGTACAATGTACAATACAATGCTTTTGCACTCCCTCTCAACTCTCAACAGCATTGCTTTGCCTTGCCTCGCCATGCCAAAACTGACTCAGCTTTGAAGAAAAAGCAGTGTGTTTGCCAGGAGCCAGGAGTTGATATTTACAGTTGAGAGTTGAGACAGGAGCAGAAGCAAGCAGGACGAAACAGGATTCTAACTCTCACGCTATGTTCAATGTGTTTCTGTAAGGTCCACTCCAGACCTCCAAAACCTCCAAAACCTCCAGAACTGCAGAACTCCAGTGAGTTGGGGACGAAAGTATAGTGGAGTTTTCGGGCGGAAACGTCTAGTTTCAATGTAGGCGAGCTTTTATCAACATCTCGAGTCATTTCCCTCGCTCTTTCCTCAACTCAATCATTCACTCAGTCACTGGAATCCTTTTCCTCTGGTACGAGATACAAGATACAAGATAACATGTCTTGGTTTTCAGTTTCCTTTCACAATATTCCTTCTCCGTGTCAACTCGTCCACATCCTCAAATCCTCACAACTCCAATTCAAATTCAATCTTGACGTTCTCCATCATATTCCTCCTCATCCTCCTGTTTTTGTGTTTGTGTCGTGCTAAAAAATATTTCAAGAATTTCAACAACTTGAAAAGAAACACAGTGTCTCTCTCTCATTTCTCATTCAACTAGTTTCACATTATTCCGAAAAGAACGGTAGTCAAAAGGATGACGGAAGAAAATCAAAACTGAGAGTAAAGAGTAAAGTAAAAATTCCCTGTAGATACTTTTGGTTTCTTTCTCATTCATCGTGTAGACTGAAGACTTGTGCTCGTTCTTGTTCTTGTGTATTGGTCTTTATAAAATACTTGGAACTTGAAATGTTGACATTTGACATTTGGTATAAACCTCAAACTAAAAACCAAAATCCGACAGCCGGCAGCCGACATTGATATCAATTTGAATAATCAATATTGAATATGGAATATGAAGTATTTTTGTTCAAAGTAAAGAAAAATACATATAAATTCATTTCTCCTGAAATTTGACAATATTGTGGATTTGTGGACAAAGTATTATGAAAAGTTTAAATCTTCATAGTTCATATTCGTGTTTCGTGTTTCTTGTGTGCGTAAAATTTTGACGAGAATCGCGTAGACAAAGTTGTACTCATACTCTTTAGAAATTCCATCACAATAAAAAACACAGAGTTAAAAAA
>JABASP010003937.1:0-11918 GCA_019776565.1 Sminthurinus signatus
TTTACCCTTTGTATTCGAAATTCACAAGTGCTTTGAGCTTTGGAGACTTCCTTTGAATTTCAAGAAGAAGAAGAAGGAATGTATGTACAATGTAAAATGTACATTTGAAATATGTATACATGATGCATGTCAAGAGTCAAGGGAATGTGTGTACAGTGTACACTGTACAATGTACAGTGTACAGGCGGCGAGGAGAAAGAAAGTACTCAGCAGGTGCTTTTCAGTTTCAATTTTCAATACTGCAGTAGATTTATAAAATGCATGTGTTACAACATTACACATTACTGTACCCATTTACATAATAGTGTACAATTTACACTGTACACTGTAACTTGTAAACAGAGTAGTTTGAGCGTTGAGTAGAGAATCTGTCGCATGTGTCATTTCATTTTATAAATATCTAATACACACATCATAATGCATAAAACATAAAACACTTGATACGCATTCGTAAACATCAATGAGTGTGTGTATGTGTCTGTGTATGTAAAAGATACATAGATATTTTAGTTTTTAGCTTTTAGAATATAATATGCTCAAAAAATGAATAAGATGCTGATGATATCACAGGAGATTCCTGTCACATCCTCTCCTCTCCTCTATTCGTTATTCATTACATTTCCTAGAGATAAGAAAAAGGAAATAAATGACTGTGAATACTTTTATGAGTTTCGGAATGAGTCGTCGATCCTCGGTACGGCACAAGGTATACGGCATGCAACAGTTACATAAAATAAGAAATCAGAAAGTCAAAAGTCACGCCGTATGAAATTTGACAAGCAAGCTGAGTATTTGAGACTCTAGTTTTGAGTATTTGAGTTTGGGCTAGAGCTGGAGACATTAGACATTCTCAGAGAAAAAAATTAGGACTCGATATTTGTAGTACTTCTTGCCAGTTGCTAGTTGCCAGTAGTCCGGAGTTTGGTACACAGTACACATATTATTTGTACTAGAGTTTTAAAAAGAACAACTTTGTTTATACAAGCTCTATTACCCACAAGTTGTGGTCCTTGAGTCTCAAGAAACCATACCAAGAATTTGGCAGAATTGTAGAATTGTAGATAATTTTCATGTGTACACTGAACAGAAAAAAGTGCATACCAACTGAATAACTAAAGACATGGACATGGAACATGGAAAGCAGGAGAGTCAGCATTCAGTATTACGAAAAGAAAAACGAAGCAGTTCCATGTTCCACAATATAATATGCATATTATGTATTTACAGTTACAGTCAGCAGTCAGCAGACTGTGTATCTATTTTGACAAATAAAAAATAAAAAAGACTTTCAAGTTTCAACGTATCATCTCTTAAAAGACTCAAGACTCGAGACTCAAAAGTGAGGAAAAGAGTGGCAGATGTTCAATGTTCAGCTTTATAACATCATCACCAAAAACAAACGTGCATGATGCGGCCTTGTAGCTTGTAGTTTGTAGTCTGATCCAGAAAACCGATGAGACGTGAATAACTTGAATGGTACACATGTAATTACCCACTGTAGTCGTTTCCTCCATTCTTAACTACTTTAGTTTTTACAGTGTTTATGGTTATGTTCAACAGCAATGGACCAAAAAGTAGAAAAAGTAACAAAAGTTTTAAGTATCCAAACTCTGAATTCCAAAATTCAAATGAGGAGTGATGAGCGAAGTAAATAAAAGGGTAAAGTGAGATGAGAGCTTGAACTTATTTTCTCTTGGGTTTTATGTAGAAATGTGTGTAGTGTGTAAGTTGCATTTCTGTAAATGTACTAATATAATTAATTCGAGTAAACTAATTAAAGTAATTATTGTGCTTACCGGATTGATTCAATTTCTTCATCCTTCTCGGCCAATCGGCGCTCAGCGTCATGACGGAACTGACCAAATTCGGATGAGAGACGTTGAGCTCGTTGTTCTTCAGCTTTGCGTCCCTATTTTAATTATTTCAGTAACAAATTAAAAGAAAACAATGAAAAACAAATATTATATTTCCGCTTGAGCCATTATTTAAACATGAAACGCATAAAAAGACCTCGCATTCCAAATTCCAAAGTATGCAGTTCCACATATTATGACGTCATGACCTTACATTACATAAAGTATTATGTCACATCCAAATTTTCATATGCATATCTCATCAATTCCTTCCAGTGTATAAAACTGATTAAAATATCAAAAGAACAAAAAGACAGAGAGCTTCCAAAAATATTCGAGCTAACAGTACAAAATACAAAACAAAAATTGTACAAAAGTACAAATTGCATTTTTATAAAACGAGTAACGAGTATTTCGATGAACTTGAAAGATAAACAAAGAAAAATTGGTTAAATACAACCCACATGTAAAGTTTACAATAGAATGACATCATACGCTATATTGATTAAAATAGCTCTATTGTACTTTTTTCTTTTCTTTTTTTTTACTTATTCTAAAGAACATGGAACTTGGAACTCAATTATTTAGTCTAAAAATTATACATCTCGACAAAGAGAAAAACTCTCTCGGTACAGATTGAAGATTACAGAGGTTTATACTAAAGGACTGTTGTGACATTTTTATGTAATGTATAGTTGAATGCCCAAGGTCAACACAAAGACAAAAAGATGAGTAAATATTTAAATGAAGAATTATGTTAAAAACTTACGGCTTCAGCCTCTCTGTAGGCAGCGGAAAGTTCTTCTCGTTCGTTTTCAAGGCGTCTGTATTCTAATTCAAGCTCATGGTATCTTCGGCTAATTTCAGAAAGGGAGTTCTTGGTATCATGCAAATCGTCTGGAAATGAAAGAAATCAAATGTTTTTAGTATAGCTTTCTTTTCATAGTTCATATTTCTCATGGTATAAAATAAGCTATAAGTATAATAAAAACTAATATTCATATATTAATCCATCTTGTTTTTTTGTGTAAAAAACATAATGATTAAATATTCTTGTTAATATTTACCTCCGAGTTTCTTGTTTTCTCTGGCGAGGTAATCCTTTTGTTCCCGAGTCTTTTCCAATTCGTGGCTAAGTTGTTGGATTTGTGTTTGTTTGGCGCGGTTGTCGCGTTGAGAGGCTTCATAAAGTTGAGCCAATTCATCTAACTTAGATTTCAAGTCAGCATTCAATCGCTCGAGTTGGTCAACACGTTTTTGCAACTCTCTAGCAGTTCCATTGGCCTACGACAAAAAATTACAAAAAAGTTTTTCTTCAATTTTTAAAACTTTAAAGTTTGATTTTTAACGCATTTCACTTTTTGTAAATAAGAAATTACAAAATGAAGGTATATAATAGATAATTTTAAATTATAGGAAAATAAAACAGTTTCATGTGCTTGATCCAGAAATCATTATATTTCATTTCAAGAACGATTTTTAATCATAAACTCATAAACTCATAAAGGTATAATATTTATAAGAAGTAAAAAACAGAAGAACTAAACTAAAAAGAAAGTTCAACATTATATTAATTTATATCATTAATGTTAGACGGAAAATAACTAAAACTAATAAAAACACGAATGTTAGTTGATACACTTGAGATTTATAATAAATTGAGGACGAACCTTCTCCAAGTCGATGATGAGGACTTCGACTTCACTTTGAAGTCGTGACTTTTGTTTCTCCAAGGCATTGACCTTAGCCAAAAGAGATTCAATTTGTTCTTCTTGTTCAGAAATGCGGATGTTGTATTTACGTCTAAATTTGTCAAATAAAAAATAAATGAATTACAAATGAACAAGCATTCATTTTTGATAAAATTTTGAAAGGGATACAAAACAAAATTATATTTAATCATTTTTATCTTTTTATTTTTCTCCTGTTGTTTTTTTACCTGATTTCCTCAATTTCTTCAGCACGGGAAGAAACCTCAGTTTCGTATTTTGATCTCCACAAAGCAGCGTCAGCGTTGGCCTTAGCAAGTTGTCGGTCACTGTCAAGTCGTGCTTCGGATTCTTCTTCGAGTTGCACTCGGACAGATTCAAGTTCAATCTCCACGGAGTGCAAATTACTCTCAAGAGTCTGTCGTCGGCGGTCTTCGTCCTCAAGACGGCGACGAGCATCTTCCAATTGGCTGGCAATTTGACTCCTCAAGTAAGTCACATTTTCAATTGAAACTTTCAATTCTTGGACTTCCTTGGTCAATTCAATGTTTTCCTAAACCAATCATCAAGAAGTTCAATTATTGTACATAGTATTTCAAAGTAGGGCATAAAATCTTTTTCGAAACTTTTTTATAAAGAGAAATCGTTACTGTAAATTGTTTTACGTATAATAAAATACTTGATGTTCATAATTCAAAGCTTACGGTTGAAATACGTTGTTTGACGTTGGTGATATCAATGACGGTTCTGTGCAATTCTTCAATTTTGATGTTCAGTTCATGGACAGTGATTTCCAATTTCTCAACTTGTTTGATACTGAGCAACTGTAAAAAGAAGCAAAACATTATTCAACCTAATTTTTTGAACTTCTGGGGGAAACTCCCACCTTTTCAACATTGTACACAAGTGGTAAAAATATTACGATAAAAATTTAATTATTAAATAGTGAAGACTCACTTTGTCTTTGTTGGTGCTCTCGATTTGAGATAAGAGCTCATAAATTTCTTGTTGGAGCTTTTGTCTGTCCTTCTCAGCCCTTTAAAATAAAACAATAAAAAAACTCATGACGCTTTTTTTAGTACAAAGTTACACATTTTAAAATGAAACGTTCATTTTGTTTGTCAATTTTAAAATGTACATAATTTTTCTACGGACTTACTTAATAATTAACAATCCAAAATATAGCTGGTTAGATAAAAAACAAACAAAAAAGAGTTAAGTGTTATGGAGTTAGTTTTTATCACTCATTTTAGATTGTATAGTTTACTAATTTTTGAACTCTCGAATTATTTATTCACATCTAGATCATGCTATGGACCAAAAACACTTAAAATTAGGTCAAATTTCATACAATGTAGACTTGAGACATCATCAGGATGATATTATTTTATAAAGTGTCATGTACGATGTACGATGTACAATCATCATTTGCATTTTGTATATTTATCACACTAGACGTCCATTTTAATTTTTTTTCGTGTTATCATCATAGCAAGTTTTAAAATCGTCATCATGATTTTCCCATTATCAAACAACGGACAAAATGTATGTAAAATAAAATTAGTCCAAGTATTCAAAAAAACAAGTAGTACTCAACGTTGAACGTATATCAAGTACAAAATTCTGAGTGAAATGCGTGAAACTGCAAGCAAGGCACTTTTTTACATATTATAATAGACATAATACATATATAAGACGTTTTAAATTCTAGACGTGCATAGGGCGATGTATAACATGCTAATGTATAATGTATAATGAAGAAAGATTCAACAGAAAGTTTACAGTTAGCATAGATGTAAAGCTACAGAGTTTTCCAAGTGGTAGGTAGGTATGTGGGGAAAACAGAAGAGAAATCACGCACAGCATGGTGTGGCATACAAACAAACTACGAAATGAGCAGAAGCAGAACATCTAAAAATACGACGAGAGCTCTTCTCTTCATCTTTGTCTTTTGCCAAAATAGATTTTAGATTCCGGGTCTTATCTATCAGTATTATATTATCACATCACAATACAATTTTATCATCATACACTGAATTGCTATTCCACGCGTTTCCTGACTGAATCAAACCGGTTTCTGACTTGGTCTATTCTCTATAATTTTAGTTGGCCCAATTTTGTGATTGACAATGAAAAACTGCAACTATTGAATGATTATTTAGTTTTATCACATAAATCCAAGCATAATATTTTTCATCAGTGTTCAGTGAATAAAAACTTAACTTTGAAACTTTGGATTTTTTTTATTTCTTCATAGTTTGTAATTTATAACTGAAATCGTTGAAATCATTGTACACACAAAGTATACAGGATGAACATCATAATTAAAGAAAATGGCATCGGATCAACTCATCAAGAATCACAAGTGTCGTAAAAAGGAAATATCATTAATCATTTTCAAAATAATTATTGTTACTCACTGGTGAAAGTATTCCACGGGGAAAATTAAGATTTAATAATCACTGCCATAAAAATCAAGGAGTGGAAAGTGGAAACACACTCATGAGAAGTTAGAAGAAGCATTAGACATTAGGCAAAAACGGCAATTTTAATTCATCATTTTCATCACAAGTAAAATAATACATAATACACACTTGTGCAGGAAATCACAATCACATATCACATCATTCTAAAAACATACAGCATCATCTCATCCTCATTATCTCTTGAATGAATCTAAATACTACTACTAATAATAATAATGTTCAAAAAAATTCCATTGTCATAAAAGAGTCATACTTGCTCTTGGCTTTTGCGGCTAGGTCTAATTGGTCTTGGTAGTCAGCAAGAGCTTCCTGGTGCTTCTTACGGATGATCATGGCTGTTTCTTCAGATTCAATGTGGACGTCTTCCAAGAGTCGGCGGAGTTTGGCCAGCTCACCATCTCGCTTCTTATTGATCTCAAACTACAAACCAGAAAAGAAAATAGAAAATAGACAGATTATAGACAATAGACAGTAGAAACGTAGACACTAGACACGTCAATGGTAATAAACCAATCATACATTTTACTGTGAAATATTAAATATTATTTATGTGTATTTTTATGCAGCACTCTATAAAAAGTCTGGAGAAACGGTAAAGCTATTAACAATGTTTTTCAGACATAAACTCGTGATTTTAGAATGTCGAATCTAATTTAATCTTTGTCAGACAGAAGACAAAAACGTCAACAATCAAAAATAACTGAGGAAAACTTTTACAAAAAGATAAAAGATTATCATGAATATACTTTTCAATACAAATATACTTTCTTCGTTTATTTATCATTTATATTTGCTTCTGTACACATACCTGTCCTTCAACTCCGCATTCGGCTTCCTCCAGTCGTTCTTGCAATTGGATAACTTGCACACTCAAATCAGCCTTTTCACGCTCAATCTGTAAAAAGATGCAGAAAGTAAACAGTATTTAAATTTTCATTTCCCTAAAAGACTTTAAAATTCAATGTAAAAAATTTGTAAAAATTAAACATGTTAACTAAATCAGGATCATAATCAGGGACATCATCATGAAAAGGGTAAGGAAACTGTAAGCTTTGCAAATCATTATAAAATTCTCGGGAGAAAACGGGGACAAAACGTGGATTGTAAACTGTAGCAGACGAAAGGCGCAAACAGTCAACAGACAATAGTTATAAGTATTCATTCTGAGTTACGAGTGTAGCATAGCGTTACGCTCAAAATTTTCCCTTGATTGAGCATTAACTCTCTAGATTCTAAACTCCAAACAGTGTAAACAAAACATTGGAAGCCGACTGAGAAAAGCATTTATCAATTACAAAGGCATTTGAACAAACAACAAACAACATGGAAAAGAAGAATACATGAAAAAAAAAACTAGGCGACAAAAAAAACCATCATCATTAAATTCCATTGGTAGGACCTCTCAAAGCATCATACAAGAAATCGGAGGCAGTAAAGATCGGATGAGACGATGAGCAAAAAAAGCGGACGTTACGGTTTCCACTCTTGAGTTTTGAGTCTTGAGCAATGATACACCAATACGGATTACGGATAGAAAATAGAAATAAGATGCCATAATGCATCTACTGACAGGAGCCGTGAACCCCCGAAGAATTCTCTGGGAAACGCTTTTACTGTCTCTCGGTCTCGGTGTGCATGCAAGAAGAGAGTGAAAAGTATATTCAGTACATACAGAATACAGAACACAGAATAAAGAACCAAAGAGAGAAACCGTAGATGAAGAAGAAGAAGAAAAAACTATAGAAAATTTTGCGTAGGATGAAGTGGAATTACAAGGATTAATGAGAATAGAATCTTCCAGTAGGCTGGCTACATTTCAATCGTCAAGTTTATCTTAGTCGAGTTGCGTATGCACATGATACTTTATGTTTTATATACTAATAGAGAGAGAAACACTCTCTCCACAATCTAAAATGTACAATGTACACTAGTACAGCCTATATATTCTGTACACATTAGATATTAGATATTAGATACAGCCGTCTCTCGAGTCTCAAGTCCCAAGTCTCAAGACAAGACAAGTGTGTAGATGAGAGAAAACTATAAAATGCTAAGTCAAAAATAACTCCAGTTAATACTGCCGTTAACAGTGTCATGTAGCAAATTCAAATTCGGAATCACTATCAGCATCAGCATCCCTATCACTACCATCTTCTTTCTCTTTCTCGTCTTACTATCTTTTTTTTAGTTTGGAGATTGGAGTTTTGAGTATCTGCGTATAATATGGGATAAAACATAAAACATAAATTATATCCACCATCCAACATCCAGCCAAAGCATTTGTTGTTTGTTGTACTTGCACATATTGTAATTTTTACGTTTTACTTTTATATCCCCTTTTATTGCACACATTTGAATTTTGAATGGCGTACAATGAAAACAACACCATAAAGGAAAAACTGCATTTTCCTTTTCTTTCTTTTGGGAATTTTCATCCAAGTGACTAGCTCGCTCTGATGATGCATAAAAAACGTCCAAACGTTTCAAATCCGAAATCCAAAAATATATCTCTGTAAAAGCTATGCCCACAAGTCTCAAGTCATTGAATATGCATAAATATGCAGTACACAATATAATGTGTACATTTTATACCTATATTATATACTATATTATGGTTAATGCTACAAGCCACTAGGCAGCAAACAAGACAGAAAAAAAAAGTGACACATTGGCATACGACATACGACTTTTCTCGACTTTCCACTTTCTACTCTTGTTCTAGTAGAAAATTCCTATGTCTATAATCTATGTATGCACGCACGTGTACATTGTACAGTGTACATGAATAAAAAAAATATTTTATCACTACTACTATCACAACTATTACATTTTATTTTATATTTTTTTTGCCTAGTATTTCTAGTCTTTTGGCTGCATTCTACAAGTATTTGAAATTTGAAAAGTACTCATATCACATAATACAGCATGTGTAATCTGTAATATGTACTTTTTGGATTGTGCATATTTTGAATATCAATAAAAGACGTCATACTTTGTGTGTAAATTTGATACATTTTCATGTAGGTTTAATTTTGTACCATTGCGTGGATTTCCAATTCAACATTCAACACAAGATGAGGAAAAGGAGGAAAAGTGCATTTTATGTTGCATGTAAAATGTACCATGTACCACACATACCACGTACAATGTTTTAGATTGAAGAATCATATTAATTCATCACCAGTTAGATGTGAACTTGCGTGGGGAGTTTTCAGATCGTTTGGCTCATGTCCTATTTATCCTACAAGTCACCTAAGACTTGACTTGAAAATTTTTGAGATGCTACTGTGCTTCTACTTTCTACTGTATATTAGATATAACTTGTATCTCTTTTTTTAATCTAAATCATCATTGATGTAATCATATGAAAACTATGCTGAAAAATTGCAGGGAGTCTATAGCCTCACCATATTTTTTTTAGCATGATGTAATTTATATCTTTTGACTTTTGACTTTAAAATGCTTCGCAAGGGTAAGTAGCGCACTTTTTGTGATGCACGAAATAATTCGCATTTCAATGAAGCTATCAGTACAGTGTACAGTGTACAGTATAATTTTCATTCAAATCTTTTCTATCTAATAAAACTAAAAAGTAAAAGGTAAAAGGAAACGCCAGGAAATAGATTCTCTCAAATGAATTTCCTGTCTATCCACAAGAATTTTTAATTCACTTTCTCCTACTTGAAAAAAAATCTGATTCATTCAGGAATTTCCAATGGACAATGAATTATTCACTAAGAACCAAAACCCAAAGCATATGACCAAAATCAAAGCGGAAAACCAAAACCAAACCAGCGCCATTATTATTTTTGAGAGAGTAAAAAACTCATCTCATCATCTGGAATCTGGAATACAGCCAAAATCTGGTAGGAGAATAAATTTTATGAAATAGAAACGAATCCCGAATCACAAACAAAGGACGGATGAAGAGAAAAATTGAAGAATTAGAATTTGATTTATGCAGGAGACAAAAAGAAACAGTAATATAATTATTTTTGACAAAATACAAACATGTACTTCTGTAGTCTGTAGCAAACAGAGTTCATAATATTGTGTGTAAATACGTTCGAATTTTAGAGTAATCCAATTTATACTTTTAAAACAAGCGACAGTAGTCATAATTGCAGTTTGAAGTACATAAATTTCACGCATAATATAATAATATCCCCATGAATTACAAACTACAAAAAAACTGTACTAAAACGACTTTCATTCCGATTTACAAAATTTTAAACAGTAGTAACTTTAAAGAAAAACAATGCAAAAAGCAATGTATAAAAAGTAGAAAACTACACAAGAAAAGAGGAGAAGGCAATTCTTGACACATTATCGGCAGGTAAAATTTTAGTGTGAGGAAAAAGAGGGGAAGGACTCTTGAGATGAAAATAAACATGAAAAGCCATTACTTACCCTTTGCCGGATTTCCCTTTCGGATTCCAGGTCATCTTGAAGAAGTCTGATTTTATCCTAAATAAAATAAACATGATACATTTTTTTTCCTTATCCAAATTTGTACATTTTTCGTCGTTTACCGTCAATCATGCTTTTTTTACTGTTTTAAAAGGTTTCACTATTTTAAATTTAGTCAAATAGTTATTCATTGCGTTTTTCATATCGAGAATTTTCTTTCGTCGTTTCTTATTTTACAAAGTCAAACTGCTTTGAAAAATCTTCAGTTATGTTCATTTGATTGACGTGCATATTTCATATTCAATCTTTATATCAGACACGGCATAATGCGTTCCAGCTCTTTTCTCTTATACAAAATGTAACAAATCAGCTGTGTCGCTAACCAGGATCTGAATTTTCAAAAATTTCCCAATTAATATAAACATTTCCACTTTAACTATCATTCTATGATGAGTTTAAACTCTACAAAAAGTTAAAAACCTTCAACAGTACAGATAAAAGAAGAAACCGCCCGTATTTCAAACCGCGGCTTTATTGTTAAATTATTGTAGTCATATGTGCCTCTGAAAACACAACTTATGAGTCACTATTTCCGTCTCAAGGTCTCACAGCAGTTTCTAATAATATATGAGGAAATGATGATTCTGACCGAATTCTTACAACGTGTCTCATGTAAACAAAAACTGTAAGACGTAATAGATAGAAAATAGAAAATTTGTCCCACATCATCATACTTTTATATTTTATATCCATGACTCAACTAAAATACCGTTTTCAGTTTGTTTTTTGCAAAAGTAAAACCAATAATAATTTTTGACAAATATCTGATAAAAATAAAACATATTTGTACACCCATGTAAATGAATCAATCGTAAATTGATCCTCAAATTCTATTTTATTTACGTTTACGTATTTACGTTTTATTTATGTTGTAAATTGTAAACTATAGATATGAGTATATGACACCCTCATGTTTTTTTTTGACCCATCCGACTTTCGTTACATACGCCATATTTATTTGAAAGATTTCTGTCTACACATAATAATAATTGCTCCTGTCAATTGTCAATCCTCCTTTTGTTCAAAATAGAATTTGCTCATCATTTACCTCAGCTTTGTAATTTATCTATAATGAGGGCTGTTTTCTGGCTATTGGATGCTCGTTCGTATGTTTGCCTTGTTCTCTCTATTAACAGCTTGTCTACATTACATTACATTTTCTCCCCATTTACTCTCTCGTGTCATGGTTTTTCTAATTCTTTTGTAGAAAAGAAAATTAAATTGTATAGTAATTTTGTTTCATTTTCTTTAATGAAAAGGAAACCATGTGTGCCCCCAGACTTTCATTATTCGTTATATTCGTTATATTATGTGTACGTGTAATTGTGTCTGTTTGTCTATTTATTTAGGTTTTTTGGATACATTATTAGCAGTAAATATCATCCTCACATCTACATTCA